>OY992889.1:74804725-74878745 GCA_963921405.1 Cepaea hortensis | reverse complement strand
AGACAACACACAATTTCATAATTTTACTTATGGAATAGAAAGAAAAAGCAGCGGCTGCAGCAGGATATAACAATATGAAATGGAAACTTATGATGCACAACCTGATATTTACATGTGCCTCACAAATATCAGGTTGTCCATCATAAATGATAGGTCGTGCGTTTGTGTTTTGTCGTTGTTTGTCGTTAACTATCTGTGTTGTCATTGACAAAGATTCTGAGAATCGAAACGTCTGTGTGTCGTATTGTACGCGTTCGTGTGTATTTTATCTTATTTTATTGTATTATTCATTTTCTATATTTATTGAGTGCTTCTGATTTCGGATTTTTCACCTGTATTTCGTGACACGTGGATCTCCTTGTAAGGTATGTGCAACGTTGTGATGTTCAGTACGTTTTTTCTCGCAGGAGTTTAAAATACCTATTTGTTTCCATTTCATAATTTTACATAGGAAGAATTTGCACAATTACTAGGATACGTTTTTCAAAGGTCATCTTACATCTCCCAGTCACCCCTAAGTAACTTTCGTCATATTCGTCCTCCAAACGCTCACCTTGGCGGTAACTGTTTCTCGAATGATGCAATTATTGAGCGGAAGATGCGAATTTGACATTGCAGAGCACGCACTTCTGTGCTTCAGTATTCTTCTTCTTCTTCTTCGTTCATCTTTCCATAGGTGTGTATCACACCTGGATAAATAATTACGTACTTCAGATGACTGTGTGTCCGACTTCGACATGCATTTTACTTCGTCTAGAATCTAGACAGAATGCGTTTAAATCAAAGGGCTCTTAGGTCATCATTATTTCTAACAATGTTGTAAGAGGCGGCAGGATAGGTCTGATCTGTTTCCGTCTGTTGTGGGCTTTTAAAGTGCACAATTTACAAACAGGGCCTTCTATATTACCCCTTATTTGAGAACACTATGTTTTCCGATCTAACTATCCACTAGAATGAAGGGTGTTTTTTTTTTTTTTTTTTTGTTATTTTTTTTTTTTGGGGGGGGGGGGGGGGGGGGGGGGGGGGGGGGGGGGGGGGGAACGTTTATATCATCATGGTTATCATTTTTTGTTTTAAATGCCCAGTCTTAGCTACAGGTTTGCAAGTACTGATTTAGCAACGAGGTGCGTGTACTAATGTTGGTGGATTGGAAACAAATAGGTATAGGTGTATATATATATATATATATATATATATATATATATATATATATATATATATATATATATATATATATATATATATATATATATATATATTCATGTGGGATGAATTGGATTAAAGTGGTGAAGAGTTGAGCAATTCGTCGACCTCACTCTCTCGCCTGAGCCCATCTGAGTCCAGTGGCAAGACAAGTCAAGACGACTGGAGACGAATACAGGTGCAGTGGATGACCAGATCGCTCTACGTGCCTTGCCGTGCTCATTACATGGCACCGGAGTAGTGTGTTTTTTTTCCTTGCTGTATTTCGTTGTGTTAGCTGTCTGTGGTGTCCTGTCCTTGACAAAGATTCTGAGAATCGAAACGTCGGCCGTCCTGTGTTCTCGTATTGTACGCGTTTGTGTGTATTTTATTTAATTTATTATTCATTTTATATATTTATTGAGTGCTTCTGATTTCGGATATTCACCTGTATTTCGCGATACGGATCTCCATGTAAGGTATGTGCACTTGTTGATGTTCAGTACGTTTCTTCTCGCAGGAGCTTAATATACCTATTTGTTTCCAATTCATATTGTTATATCCTGCTGCAGCCGCTGCTTTTTCTTTCTAATGTTGGTGGAGATATGCTGGGAAATAAAGGGGAAATTTAAGCAAAATAATACATGATGAAAACATGTCTCCTTCTTCTTATTTCGCCCTTTATCCTGAGTTGAGACATAGGCCCTCAACAAACTGACTCCAAGCCGTCATATCCTTAGCTATCACATGCAGCTCTGACCATATCCTCACAATAGTTTTCAGTTCTCTATATTCTCTTCTCCGTGGGTTTTTACGTCCTTCTATATTTCGTTTCCCCGTCGATTCCAAAGGACATTTCTAGTTTACTCAGATTACTCAGTGTTTGAGCAATACCCAGCACTAGCGTTTGTTCTTCAACTTTATATTTGCGTTCGCTCGCTTTGAGCTCAAGGGTAGTTAAGACACGTGATATTACTTCTAATGCACTGGACTGATATTTACTTGTGAATTAGCTTTCCCTATTACACTGGTCAACAACCAAAATGTATCGGATATGAAAATATGTGATCTTAACTAATTTTGGTGTGCTGAAAACGAAAATGACATTTAAAATGTTGAATGGCACTAGTTTTCAAGATATATACTACTAGTTTATTTAATTACGGTCAATTTGTATATTTGACCCAACTGTTGTGGGCTATTGCAAAATTTTGTTTCTAATGACCAATAAAAATGTAACTAGAAGTTGATGATGCAATCCTACCTATGATTACATCACCTCTGTGTATAAAGATCTTATCACTGTTAAGATTGTGCCATTAGTTAGTGTATTTGTCCTTATGAAAATTAACGAAGTTAGAAATTGCTAGGACATGTGTGAACATCGCTAGTAATTTCGGTTATATTTGTGGTGAGGTGGCATTTCTATCACAAAAACGAAATATAACTAAAAAGATTAAGAAGGCGTACAGTTTTTATTTTAGCTACAGAATAGGAGATCAAGATAAGAGCTGAGCGCCACACATATGCTGCAATACATGTGCAGCACAACTTAAACTGTGGTTGACTAACAAAATGCAATCTATGCCTTTTGCAGTCCCAATGATTTGGAGAAAGCCCACTGATAATCTCAACAAATGTTACTTTTGCATGGTCCCTGCAATTGGGAAAGGCATATCAAAGAACAAACAAAAAAATTGGACTCTGGAATATCCAAATGTCTCCTCTGCAATATATCCTGCACCACATGGTGATGACCTGCCAGTTCCCAAAGTGCCAGAATTATTTTCTTCTCAGTGAGCTCACGGGAAAAAAAATAAGAATAAATACAGGGTGTTTAAAATTTAAAAAACAAACAAACAAACAAGAAATATACTATTTGAGGCAGGTGTTATAATGAAGATGTGGAAAGAGTATATAAGAGAACGAACGAACGAATTTTATTTTCAAAGAGTTAAGAATTGGGAAGGCATTCTGGGAAGGTAATTGGGAAGGTCATATCCAAGTCTGACATTCTGCCCATAGTTAGAATTATATGATGGTGAAAGGAAGAATCAACAGAAGAGAGTAACTTAGAAGGTCTCCCCATTCTAATAGAAGAAGCCGCCGCTGACGCTGTCAAAACTACGCAGAAAAGGAAAACAGCTGGGCCAGACAGTTGGTATCTTAATGAAAACTATTCCAGAACGAACTCCATGGAAAGAGGAACATGGACTATCACAGCAAATCCAGACAAAAGTGAGAGGAATATTTGACAAGGGAGAACAGAACAGTGTACAGCGCAGAACAGCCACTTTCAGCTTCCTTGATGAAGAATACCCACATGACCTCTGGATCCGGGTCTACACAGATTGATCAGCACAAAATGCTGTTCCACATGGAGGAGCGGGAGAGTACTAGGTACATGGCCAGAGTACTAACAGGAAAGTACTGCCATAGATATAATACTGAAATTGAGGCGACCAAGATAGCAACAGAGAAATTACCAGCCATGATACACTACCCGTGGTGCTATTGACAGATGCAAAATTAGTACTCGATGCGCTCCTGTCAGGGAAATTGCCAGTACTAAGGACATTCTGATATATCTTTGGGCATGTTATGAGAAGAAATGACTTGGAGAACTGGGTGACACCTGGCAAGATCGAAGGGAGGACATCAAGGCGAAGAGCGAGAAATAAATACATGGATGGCTTGGCCATGTGACTTGGTCGAGACAGGAACACGGAGCTGATCCACGACTCAGGTGATCGAGTGAGATGGCAAAACATAACCGCTAACGCTTATCGGCATGGCACATGATGAATGGATGGAAGGACACTACTTTCTTAACTTAGCAGTCAGCGTAAGGTGATACCATCTTACTGTGAAGTGCCCGGAAATGACACAGCTGATCGATTAGCTAAGAAGGAGCAAAAGAAGAACAACCTGATGTGCCCGTTACATACCACCAAAATAAAATAAAATGATCAAATCAGTCAGAAAGCCACCAAAACCTGCTCAAGATGACTACAACGTTATGGGCAGACCAGAACAAGTCATTATTCTGCGTCTCAGAAAGGTCATAATAGATTACGCAACCACATGTGCACAAAATTCAAGATTTGTGAATCAGCCTTGTGCACATGTGGATTGGCGTCGCAGACAGCAGATCACATGCTCCAAGACTGTCCAAACTGCAACATATTTAGACAAACCTTCTGGCTTAGAGAGACGACAGTGGAAAATAAACTCTATTGACCACTGAGAAAAGAGACAGTTACATTCATACAAGAGACAACACTGCAATTATAGACATATCTCAAGCGAACCAAAGAAAAAGAAGAAGAAGGTCCACCTATTCTAAAATAAAAAGTCGTTTGCGCTGTCAAACATATAAAGAAAGACACAAACCATACCACTTATTGCCTGGCATATTTCGCTGCACAATTACTACACAATATGGCGAAATATGCCAGGCAATAAATTGCACAATCTATGGTTTGTGTCTTCGTTATTCAAATCCACTACGGAAAACATTGTTTTGACATAAAGAAAGGAAAAACAGTTGGGCCAGATGGAATCACAATAGAAGAATTAGAAGTACTAGAAGAATTTGAAGTAGATATATTAATTAAAATGCTACGAGGGTAAGTTGATAAGTAAGTCACAAATGGCTGTAGAAAATAAATAAATATGACAACAACCTGAAACCAGTTTATTTTTATACATACATTGTCCCTTTATTTCTCATCATTGCCATGTCCTCAACGGAAATCAACAGGATCTTGGCACCTTAAAGTTAAAGAATGCCACAGGGTTGCTGTAACAATCAAGAGCCGAGAGTAGCAGTATCTAGCTAACCATGCAGCTCTCTTTCAGCTCTCAAACAGTCTCTATCAGCACTCAACCCGATAGTCAGAATTATCAACCAGAAACCCAGAAACTCTAAAGAATAAACTCCATGGCATTCTTTACCTTTGATACTTGATGGCAATAAATACCTGTTGGTTTTCCATTCTTTACCTTTGATAATCGATGGTAGACAACACCTGGGTTATTTACACACGGCCTGGTTGTACAACACCTAGATTTCGTAGGCCGTATGCGTTAAGATCACTGACTCACCATAGCTTGCTGAACAGGACACCTGTGTAGTTTTCCACATTCTATTTTACTCACATAATACATTAGACGCTGTCAAGTACATCATCTTTTGTTCCATAACGAATTCACAAATGTACAAACAATATAGAACATCACACTTCTACAAGAGCGGCATAGTTTATAGTCGTAGCTCTACTGACGAGGACAACGTCCAACACCGAACGAAGTCTAAGTCTGACTCTAAAGTGACGTTTTGTTCTCCGCCCAAAACGTCTAGCCTACTTTTCTCGTGTTTATAAATAACTAGCTGACCCTGCCCGGCTTCGCCCAGACCCTGGTGGGGAGCATCTCATTTAATTCATATAAGTAGTCATATAAGTTCTCGTTCCCTTTACCGACTGACTGTCTGTCTGTCTGTCTGTCTGTCTGTCTGTCTGTCTGTCTGTCTGACCCGGCCCGGCATTGCCCAGCTCCTGGTGTGGAGCATCTCATTTAATTCATATAAGTAGTCATATAAGTTCCCGTTCCCGACTGTCTATCTGTCTGTCTATCTGTCTGTCTATCTGTCTGCCTGACCCTGCCCGGCTTCGCCCAGTCCCTGGTGGGAAGCATCTCATTTAATTCATATAAGTAGTCATATAAGTTCCCGTTCCCGTTACCGACTATCTGTCTGTCTGTCTGTCTGTCTGTCTGACCCGGCCCGGCATCGCCCAGCTCCTGGTGTGAAGCATCTCATTTAATTTATATAAGTAGTCATATAAGTTCCTGTTCCCGACTGTCTATCTGTCTGTCTATCTGTCTATCTGTCTGCCTGACCCTGTCCGGCTTCATTAAATTCATACAACAAAAAAAATGTAACTTAAAAGAACGTTCTACCACACACCATCCATTATTTTTAATGAAAACTCTTTCTAATCACCTGCATGACTACAGTAACTTCTTAAGCAAAAAAAGATGAGTTACAATGTTATGCATTGTGCATCATTTTTATGAAAACTTTGAAAATGCCTTACAGATTGTATCATTATTTATTATAACTCATATGCCGGTACATAACTATGGACAAAGAGTTTATAAATCTTTGAAAACGATGCCACAATATGACTATAAGTTATACAGAAAAGTTATGCCCCTTGAAATAACTTTTACAGAGTTAGGTCCCCTGAGATATATGAAATTATGATGAAAAATGAAAAATGAAATAATACTGAGTAAGCAGGCGATTTCACACTAACAAAATATCACAGTTGACAGCTCTGGAATGAAAGGAAGGCGTGTAGAAAATTTCATCTCAATCGGATGGGCCGTTCGCGAACGAATAAAGGACATACATAGATACAGAGATACATAAATACGGACGCACATCCTAATTTATATATAAGATGTCCTGATAGGTCACGTCGCATGGTCTCCCTTCTGTCGACCGTGCTTAATACAACTCGTGCCATGTCCTCAACCTATATTAACAGGACCTTGACACTTCACCCCCCTTTAGTTGAACACAATTTTGAAAAATTGTTTTTCTTCAATCATCATCATCATCATCATCATGATTTCTTCAATAACTCTTCTAAATTCTACTTTGAAATTTTTTTGTAGAATCAAAATTTCTATTATCTAATCGAAATATTGTTTCTAACGTGAAATCAATATTTAAATCAGTAAATTCAATTACTATAAGACAATTTTCTCCCATCATCTTTCAAAATCAAAATTTAAGTTCCACATCTGTGGTACCCAAAAGTATTTACTATTTTAAAATACAATTTGTAATTTCTATTGTATATTATCCACTGTCAGTGTTCACCATGGCCATTATTTAACTTCATTTGGCAACCTTCATAATATTAATAATTTGTCCGTGACTCTTTGTAAGTATACCAGGGTTTTCTAATGTACATTGTCTTCTTTCAAATGCAACTTGGTTATAAATTTTCACTATACGTTTTAAAACAATTCACTATGACCCGTAGAACAAGCACGTTCCAGGCTTATAACACAAAAGTAATAATATTTATATTTATATATAGGACACGCACTTCTATCTACTCCCTGGTAGACGTCGTGTAGCCACAGCCTAGGGGGGGGGGGGGGGGGCTGGGCTAACTCTATGAGTTTCAAAAGGTCCCGCGGCGTCCTCATAGTAGTTCCTTCCAAATCTCCTCAAACCTATCAAGGCCCTCACGCCCGAATGAGGGTAAGTGTGCGCCCTGGAACTATTGCTCGCAAGTCTTTTTGTTTTCCTATCTCACACCAGTGACATTTATCCGTATTCCCTATCTCATGATCGCAGTTTTTGTAATGTCCCGTGTGTCACTCAATCGTGACACTCGTCAATCACGTATGTCTTCAGTAAGTTGTGGTCGCAGTTTATGTTGTCCTATATGTCACTTGCCGGTCTCTCTGGCCGAGGGGTTATACGACTTTCTCCGTAATCCCGTTTATCCACGCAGGGTCTCGCAGCGCGCGAGAATTGGAAGCGGTTCTACCCCCTCTGGTGACTTGCGGGATACTGAGCCGGCCGCTCAGAAAGCAATGGCAAACTACTGAGCGTAATCTTGCCAAGAAATCAACAATCAGCTGAAAGATGCTGACGTTGACAGCGATGTCCTGTAAAAGGATATGCGGATTTTAAAAACAATATGTCACTTAACACCATCTTCTTGCTTTCCAAGTATTGTTCTTCTTGTTGACCATTATTTTCATTGACTGCTGGTGGTATGGACTTAGGTTAATCTTTATATCGTTGTTGTGGCATAGTTTGACATACTTGTCTCACTGACTGCTGTTACGACTTGAGTTAATCACTGTTGTTGCAATACGTGGAAATATTCACTGACTTTTCTTTTCCACTTGTATATAATTACTACATAACCGCGACATAAAATGATCATTCGCTAATATATACTTAATTTATCTCTATAATAATCTAATATTCCAATAATCAAATAACAACATGATCACTCAACAACATAATGACATAAATACTCAATAAATATCAAATGATCATAATAATCAATATTTCTAAAATATTCCTAAGTCATTTTCTTATATCTATCAAAATGTACTTTTCTCACTCTATAATTCACAGTATTCATCACCAAATATCAATAATAAATATACAATGATAATAATAATACTGTGTAGATAGGGATATTGAGTATTAATTGTAACTATAATTTTATTTTATAAGTAAGTTAAAATAACAGTTGTGCTGTATGGCTCTGAAACCTGGAGTACAACTAAAGGAGACGAAACCTTGTTACAAACCTTTGAGAACAAAGTCTTAAGACGCATCTTTGGGCCCATTAGGAGGGATACACAAAGTGGAGAGTGGAAAAGAAGAAGCAACAAATACATTTATGATCTGTTTAAGTCCCCGCTATTCACTGGTATCATGAAGGCTAATAGACTGCAATGGCTGGGGCATATAGAAAGAATGGAAGATAATAGAGAAACAAAACTCGCTTACACTCAAGAAATAAATGACCGTTGACCCCGAGGTAGACCAAGAAGACGGTGGAGAGATAATATACATGCAGACATACAAGCACTTGGAATCAGCGACTGGCAAGAGAAGGTCAACCAGAGAGACGAATGGAGACGGCTTCTATCTGGGGCAAAGAACCTCAATGGCTCGGAATGCTGAAGAAGAAGAAGAAGTAAGTTAAATGAATTTTCTAAATAATCCATAAGGACTCTTTCTCTATATAAGTATATAATAATACTCATATAATAATATATCAGCCTTTCTCACCAAGTTCTGGTGTTAAGTATGGCCACATGAATGCTTTGAGCGACGTAGACCTGAAGGAGATGACCGACTGCTTTAATCAGAGCATTAGGACAGCATCCGTACCGCAGGATTGGGTATACAGCTATCTCATCCCTCTCCCAAAACCATTCAAGGATCATTCAAAGCTTAGCGGTTTTAGAATCATCACCCTTCAAAATACATTTGGGAAGGTTAAGAGAAGATAGTCACTATCAAGCTACAAGAGATTTTGGAAAGGGGGAAGCTTCTTCCAAGAGGCCTGGCCAGGAAAAGATACCCGGTCAAATGCAGACACTTTTGCCTTTGACGTTTATGAGGGGTTCCGGAGTATACAGGAAACGATGGCGGCAGCGCTTGATCTCGAGGATGCGTACAATAGAGTTAGCTATGATATTTTGATGACCGCACTGATGTTGACGGGGGTAAATCCCTGGTTGGTGAACTGGATAGCAGCCGTTCTGCATTCTCGTCGGGTTGATCTCCGTCTGGGCGCATGGACCTCAGAGCCACATATTTTAACCCCGAGACTGCCACATGGATCTGAAATCTCACCGGTGCCCTTTAACGTGTATACGAGCAAGATTGCAAACTTAGAAGCACCAGGGGTTGGACGGATACTAACATTTGCAGATGATACTCTTGCGTAAAGGCAGGGAAGAGATATGGAGCAAATAGCCCAGGAGCTACAGGTGACAGTAGACAAAGTGATTGATTGGTGCACTGAAATGAGTGCTGTCATCCACCCGGAAAAGGCGGCTGTTTTATGGTGCTCTCTGGACAACAGGATTGTGAGAACTGATGTTCCAAGCCTCGCGATAGATGGTAGAAGCGTCAACAGAGAGAACAAATTCAAGTATCTGGGAATCACATTTGACAGGAGTCTGTCCTTCAAGGACCATGTGGAGACGGTTGTGACAAGATCTCAAAATGAACTCAATGCACTTAAAACTATGGCTGCAATGGAGACAGAGCAGAGAATGCTCTTCATTCTATACCAGCACTTGATCCTCTCAGTAATTGATTATGGACTATAATTGCTCACTGTCTCAAAGAGTTAGCTGGTGAAATTAGATCGCATACAGAACCAAGCTAGGCGGGTCATTCTGGGATGCACTAGAGACACTCCAATAGTGTGAATGCGTTACATCCTTGGTCTACTGACTGTTGCTGGTAGGCACAAGGTGATGCAGGCGAAGGCATACCTCACAGTAGTAGCAGACACAGATCACCCACTGCATGAAGCGCTGGACGCAGTTAAGGGTCAACGACTGACAAGAGGGAAATCATGGATGGTTCAGGCGGAGGATACGATCAGACAGGTGTGCATCTCGGAGAACATTAGGCTAGGAGAGGAGTGGGTCAGAGTGCCAGCGGAGCAGTCAGACTTGTGCAGAGTTATAATCACATTGAGCCGGGAGTGCAGGGAGAGGCCAGCAAGCGCCACGGAATTGGAAATCCAGCAACTAATTCAGGATGATGCTCGCCCGGATGATGTGAATATCTACACAGATGGTTCGGTGTTGAGAGGTAGGAGAAGTGCCTGGGGATTCTTAGCAAAAGTTAATGGTTGACGTTTGGTGCAAGAGAGCCTGGCGTATGCTACCACAATATCTAGCTAAAGAATGGAGGTGGGGGAGGTCAGTGCAGATTTCTGTGGATGGAGAACACCATACATACACACATCGTGGTTGTGAATGACTCAGAAAGCATGCTGGGGAGGGTGAGGATAGGCAGGTTTCGGGCAGGGTGGCTTGCTTCGCTTCGAAGGTCACGGGTGGCAAGCATTACCTAGATCTTTTCTCTGGGTCATGCCGGTGTGCTGGGAAATGAACAGGCGGACAGTTTGGCTGGCTCGGCAAAACGTGCTTGGTGGTGTATTGATGCATGACAAGGCAGACGTGGTTGTGGCCTTGTGGGAGCACGTGTACACCTCGGAGGAGCAAATGGATCACCATAGTCTGGCAAGAATGAGGCAGCGAGGAGTGACGAGGGGATCTGGCCGACGCTCAACGCTCAGAGGAAAGGCGAGACGGACATATAATCAGGTCGCTACTGGAATTATTGGTGTTGGAACTCTTCCCTGGCTGCTGAGGATGGGGACGGAGCGCTTATGGGAATGACCCGAACGCTGTGATGTCAGTTCCTAAATCAATCAATCAATCATATAAAGTTCTGAGTTCAGTTCGATACTTTGCTCTATTATTATCGTCAATGTGACTAAGTAGTCAGTGTAGAATCTATTTGGTGGAAAGCCTGCATTTTCATCCCTTGCTTGTTTGTCACTTATTAATCAAATACTCGTATTATCTCTAGCGGATGATACCGCATCAAATTTTCCAATACTTGACAATAACTATAATTTCCATACTCCTGTAGGTCTCTGGCGACTTCACCAGATATCGTTCTCGCTAGTATACTACAGTCTCTCGAAATCTGCAAACTAATATGTGCAGTAAATCAGTTTTTTTTTTTTAACGCTCGCTCGCTTTGAACTCAAGCGTAGTCCATACACACTACTACCAGTAGCACTGGACTGAATTTTGCGTGTGGATTAGCTTTCCCTATTACCAGTGTCCCTCGCTATTAGGCGAACCTACTCCAACTTCAGAGGTACTTGTAATTTACGTGCCCAAGTCGAGGACGAAAAGTCAACATTTTAGTCCAACTCTCCGGTATAGAAGTTGAACCACTTACTTCGGAATATCAGTTGAGGTGTTTATATTAGTTTTAACTGCTTTGTTGGGATGCCATTTGAGCCAACAGTTTCCGATCCTTCAGCTGTTTGATAACTTTGTCCTTTCTTTAGATGGTTTCTCGCAGTTGATATCTGGCGCCACTTCTGCAGGCTGGATGTATGGAGGGTCTTTAGGACTGTTCTGTAAATGAGTTCCGTTAAGTATTCAGCCTATCTATTCAATTGATCTTCAATGTTGGTGAGAATGTTCCCATTTCTCTCTTTTGTCAGTCCACTTGGTTGATTATATGTTCCTACTATCTTTCTTGTGGCGCTGTAAAGGTTTCGTAGGTATTTTTTCGTTGCTGCTTTTTCTACATCTTTTTATTTTTTTTAATTTTTTTTTTTTAAATTAATTAATTAATTAATTTTTTTATTTATTTATTTTTTTTTTTTTGGGGGGGGGGGGGGTGGGTGGGGTGGGGGGGGGTGTGTGGGGGGGGGGTCATATAAATATTGTCTCTTATCCGCTACTATTTACTTTGCTATTACTTAAATCCGGTGGATTTTTTTCCCCCTTTCTTTTATTTTAAGGGTTTCTAGCGTTATCCCTGCTTTACTTTTTCGTTCCATTTTTTAAAGAAACATTACAGGAAATTAGCAGAATAGTAATACACTTGATTTAAACACAGAAGACACGAACAATAGGTTGCATGAATTATTGCCCAGCACATTTTGCTACATCTCGTCAGCTACATACTTCAGAAATAAAATTGTAGTGAATTTTCACTTCAAATATATCATTATGAAGTGAATACGTGAATAATATTACAGATGAAATACTTAAAATAAAAAGTCACTGATATTGTCCAAATGTGGAATATTTGTTATTCCCACAGTTATCGCAAATTTAAAATGAAGTTTTACTGTCTTGGAATGCCTAATTGCTAAAGTTTAGATATATTTTAACAATCGTTTATTATTGTCGAATACAATATAGAAACGCCTTTACTTTGTTAACTTTATGACCGCAATTTTGCTACAGGTGAGAGATGGCGAGATTGTAGTTTTATGGCCTGTCGACTAAAGACTGATTCCTGAAGACTGATTAACTATAATCTCTCTTTTTCATCTATACGTATATACGATAAATGTTTGATTACTCAATTTCTTAACTGTCCTTCTGTTCTACTTAATTTATAAATACAGCTTCATTTGGTGTACGAGGCAACGGTTCTTTCACAGAAAGAGTGATTATCGGAGTAGTTATACAATTTATTATTGGTTCAGCAGCAAGAAAAAATGTTTGGTTTACTGCTATTCTTAGTCACTTGTATATTCCTTTCATTATATTGTCATTTCGGAAAGTTAGCTGGAGAAACACCTGAAGTTTGGGGACAAATGATTCTGTTGGTTTGGATGGAGGCCAGTGACGTTTGTTAAAGTCAGTTGCATGTCCATTAAATTACAGAGTCTGCCTAAAAAGTATTAACTACATAGCTCTATGAAGTATGGACTACATTGCCAAGTGAAGAATGAGGTACCTAGTATAATGAAGTATGAACTGCATAGTACAGTGAAGAATCACCTTGTAGCTTGTTCTTCAGTGGGAGAGAGAGAGGGAGAGAGAGAGAGGGAGAGAGAGAGAGAGAGAGAGAGAGAGAGAGAGAGAGAGAGAGAGAGAGAGAAAACCCACATGTATCTATGAAGACTGTTAGACTGGCACTATTGGACCGCCTACCACCAGAAAGAAGAATAGCCGGTGAAATTGGCTCGTTCAAAACTAGGAAGGTATGAAATCTATCCCTAAGAAAAATCAATTATCCTTACAGTGGAGCTGGACTGGAAGATTAGACTGGATGCTGTGGGAAAGGACTAATACATCTGGTCTGTTTGTCCAGGCCACGTGCCTGCTATAAAGAATTATTGTCCCCCCCCCCCACCCCACCCCTATTGCTCTGTCATAAAACTGGACAACAGAAACACAAATAAATTTACAACTTTCACTCACTAACTCGTTACAGATCTGATAGGTAATAAATAAAAAGTCTAATCTCTTTTTGTAAAACTAGGAAAAGCTAAAACGTTATTTCTTTTCACTTTCCTCCTCCTCCTCCTCAGAAAGGAGGTTACAGCTAGTAATAAGGCAGTATGTGGCTATAGAATTGCAATATGTTTTCTGGCTAGAGATTTCTAATCATCGGGATTTTGGTTAAACCCCAATTCAGATTTTGTATGTGGTAGGAACCCTACAAGACAACATGACCTGTAATTGTGTGCTCCCAGTGACGACGGCCTCTTCCTTCGCCGAATGGCGCCCATTCTATATAGGGGTGATGCCTGGTTCAGATTTCTCAACTGCTCTCTGTCATCTGGTCTGATGTATTGCAGATATCCCTCGTCTCACACCTTGTGCAATGGGTTGTTCATTCAGCGTTGTAAGTCACCCTGGCTGTTACAATTGCTAGGCAGTGGTCAGGTTTAGATAAGACACGGTGTGCTAAGGTGCTGGCCTCTGGTTGCCATCAAAGCTGAAGTATAATAAAAACCTAACATCAGCGACTGGTTCAGGAATGATCCCTCTCCGCCTACTTGTTTTTTATCTTGGACTTCTATATGACCTTTCATGTTTGTGCTCTCGGCTGTATATGGAAAAAGAACTATGTGGTTTGTTTCGCTAGAAGCTGGATGATGGGCTAGAGAAATGCGCTGTTTCCCAAGGTTGTCTGCCATGTGTTTTTCTACTGGGTCTGCTTGCCAGAGGAAAATGAAGGCGATTCTTTTCTTATTTTTCTTAGTTGCTGTGGGTAGAAAATGGAATAAAACCCGTCTAACCCGCACCCAGGCTGACTAACACAAATACTCAAAGGTGGCAGTCTACATCTATAATCTCTTCTAATCTCTCTTGGTTTTACGCTCCTAAGTACTATACTTAAATTAGGAAAGTAAACTGGATACAGATCCTACCAAGCAACAAAATCATGTACTTCATAGATGTGAAGTTGGAAATAAAACATAAATGAGAAACTGTCTGATTTCTGAAAATCAATGTGAACAGGAAGCGATCATGACGAGTACTGAAATCCTAACAATCACTTAAGTTAAACTATTACTGAAATCTTAACGAACCCTGTGATCCTTACGATCAATGACAGCACAGCTGTCAATGAAATCAACTAAAACTCTAGCGATCATGAAACCGCTACGATCCATGAAGTCATAACGATCGCTGGAATAAATCATACTGAGTAGCTTAACACTAAATGTTATCCTTGGAAAAATCGTAAAGTTAAACCAACGATAATTAATACTCTACGTAAACTGAAATCAAGCACAAAATTATTTACCACTCTAAGTATCTGAAATCAAGCAACAAAAATATGTACCATTATAATCATGAATCTGCACTACAGTGTATCAATACCTAAACCGCTTTCTACCAATCTAGTTAAATCTGACCTACATCGAAACATAACTAGGCGATGCCCGTCAAACATGTGGCTTGAAAACATACGTATTGAAAGTAAATTAATTCAACATTATTGTGACATGTTCGATTGAGACAGAGGACCTAATTAGTTGTGTTCTCTGGAAATATATCTTGAATAATAAATAGACAAGATAAAGGATATGATTTTGCACGTTTTTGTCTAGAGGTCTCTCAAATGAGATAGATAATCATTTCCGCATAGTCCTTTTGGAGAACCATTTTTCCCTTAGCTCTGAACCCCCACTGTGAGACTACCAAGTATCTACACAGAAATTTATAAAAGAAGAAAAAGGTTTCCTCAAAGGCCAAAAGAAGACCTGGACTATTCGCCCCTGTACAACTGAGGATTCAATTCACTCAACATAATGTTGTCAGTGTGCTATTCGTCCGTCACATTAGATCCTCCCTTATTTTATTTGTGTCAGTGTGACCTATATCAGTTGTCCAATTAGACTTTAGGACTTTAGGATTCAATATTAGTAGACAAACTCAACTATAACTGTACATAACAATTGTTGAACAAGACATCTACATGACAGGTTCTTGACAAAAGTGGGACATACATTCACATGGAAATGTTTACACCAACCATTGCACAAGACACACATCATAAGAGATACTTGACAACATCTATACAGGACTTTTCACAATATCTGTAACCAACCACAGTAACCTAAGACATTCACCAGAGACAATACTTGACAGCAACTGTACAAGACATTCACTGGGGACATGTACTTAAAACACTGGTTCATTAATACTCTTTATTAAGCTGCTGGTGGGTTGAGTGAAGACCAATGGTTCATCCTTTTGCCATGTCTACACTTCAAAAAAGTACATGCATAATGTACAAATATGCCGAACATGCATGCAGATAAACATGATACAACAACTCCCAAGTACTCCACCAACCGATCAATATACTCTCCTCCTCCTCTCTAATCTCTAACTACACCACTCATTTACTGTATCTATCATCACTTCCTGTATCTTGGGAATTTTATAAAATCCTATTTATGGGAAACATAAGGAAGGAACTACTGTTCTGGATCAGTTGAATCCTGTTATCATCAGCAATTGATGTTGGGAAAGCTCCAGGTAGCAGACTTCCTATAATAAGTCCCATGGCAGACAATTTCCTCTTGAGAACAGAAGTTGGGGTGATGATATGGTACTGAATCTCACTGTTGACCCGACTGCCTGTAAAAGCTGATACTGGGTACTTCAAATGGTTGAGGATATCACTCTCCTGACATTGGGAGATGTATTCTAGGTACATGTAGATCATAATTTGCTGAAGAGACCCAGAGATATGAACAAACTCTAATATATTGCAGCATCTCACCTAGCTAGTCCAACTTCACCTACTTTTCAAGTCTCATTCAACAATCACTGTGTGAGCACCATGCTGGGTATTATCCAAGATAAGTCCTAGATAAACAATCCACTGCAATAGTCATTTCACCCAGTTTTCTTGAATGGAGTTAACAACCACAGCCTTGTTTTTCATTTTCTCAGATGATACTGATATAATTAATGATCACTGTCCTGATCACTATAATAACCACTATAATTCTGATGATGGAATTCTTCAGAACTGTTTTTCTCCCATTTTACATTCAGCGGTTAGAGAGCTGAGATAAAATCCTCCCAGAAATTCCTGCATTTTGGATTCTAGGAGAATGACTAAGTGTTCCATTGGGGCACAGGTTTACTTTCCATGAGCCTGACCGAGACAAACTGTAGACAGGGGTCTTCTTTATTAAAGCATGGTTCACTGTGCACCAAGACAGGTTCACAAATGTCGACTAATCCTGCTTCCTGTTCAAAAAACAGTTACTTTCAGTTGACTTGGGCCCCGGTATGTCATGAAGATAAAGACTGGCAAATCAGCCTGTGTTCTTCTGTGATTATCCCTGGATTACACTTATAGGGAGTTAGCTCTGGGTCTGGGACTCCTGGTTAGTTGGCCCAGATAATATGAAGGCCTCTTCACCATCCTTTGTTCTCTGTTGATATACAAAATGGTACAACATCTCTTTACATTTGTTAAAAGAAAATGTTATCATACATCAACATACACAGATGGAGATGGGTAGATAAGGGAAAGTGTTGACCAAACACACCTCTCCTGGTTGATGATGGAGTGTATTCCACTCTGATGGACTGTGGGTGATATGTTTTCTTTATTCACCCCTATCTGTGGAAATCACAAACCTATATGCTGAGACAGGGGTAGCTTACACAATTACAAGCATTTTATATGTCTAAGTTCTTACAATGTTTAAACCACAGTAGACCTGGGCACAATGAGGAACAGAAACAGTAAAGCAAGCACTATAAGGCAAACAGCATGAGCAAGCATTGTGACATAACATGAGACAGGCATTTTGAATCAGCAACATGAGCAGGCATGGTGAGGCAGATGGAAAATAGGCATTTAGAACTGCAATATGCAATATGTATTAAACTAATGGCATTTACCCCATTAGCAGACCAAACATCAATTCCAATGGTTGTTATGTTGGTGCATGAATGTCCTATTCCATACACACTCACACAGCAATGCCAGACCTCACCCCTTTCAGACCAGACTTGGCTCACAAGTACATCATCATCATCATGTGCTCTTTCCCCACTGAGTGATGTCCATATCCTACAGTAGGTAAAAGAAGCCAAATTGCATAAGCAATTGTTCTCATATGCACCAAAGCACATATGGGGAAAACATGTTTTGTCCTTGTAAATTTGCATGAGCCATACATTATATTCAGCTAACTAAGACACAGGTTCACACCTATTGTCCTTTTAGGAAGTAGTTTATATGAACCAACCAAAAGTAGAGGTACCAGTGTAATACTTCAGAGAGAAATTATATTAATTCTCCTGAGAGTAACCTAGCCACCAGGCATCACAGGAACTTTGCAATTCTGGCGTGCCATACACGTCCTGCCTACATATGGATATGAAGCATCTGTCTTTCTACCAATGTGAGAGGCTACTTATCAAATCACCAACTCACTCACTCCAACATTCTCAGCATTTACAATGGAACTTGTACATGTTACATCATACATTCCAATCCAAAACTGCCAAATGTAAACTCACAAGAGCAGTGTACAGTATGGTTATGAATGAGTCATGCCAGGCATTTAGAATGCACAAAGGGTTTGCGAATTTGCATTGAGTGTAATTTACAATCATCAAGCATACGCAACCAGTCACAACAGGGGAATGATATGCACTTGGAGTATACAGCGTGGAAGACCTGACAGGTTGAAGAAGCAGTATTCAGAATACCTGCACGCAGAAGTTCTGTTTTCACTTTCACATTTTCTTCATAAAATACTCTTATATTCTTCTCTTTCGTTCACTGGGCATAACCACAACATAAAAGTATGTTTTAAAGTGGTACCTGTTGTCTAGAGAACAATATATTACGGAATCTTTAAGGGCATTTTGGGTCCCCACATCACAGATAGCGACTGCTCCTGGTGGAATCCGAGCTCAAACTAATAGATTTTCAAATTTGGCCTCGTGGATAGCGTCGGCTGCCACATATTAGCCAATGAAAAGGCGAGCATACACCGCTGCCCTACCCCACCGCGTTCTAGAACATTCGATTCTATTAATAACCCTACTATCTGGATGGTCTCCGTTCAAAATTAAAAGTATTATTATGGATGTGTTGGACTGGGAATGTGGATGCCTGATCCATTATGTCACAATTATCAATGTTTGATATACATATTTGAAATATCATAGATTAATTCATAACACTTTCCATCATTATATGTCATGTTATTGTGCTCAAAATCTACAAGCATAAATGTCTCTGAATATGCATTCATCTATCTTTACTTCTTCATTTCCATTTAGTGTGTATATTCTACGGTTTAAATAAAAACATGTTTGCATGTCCTTTACAGGACATCGCTGTCAACATCAGCATCTTTCAGCTGATTGTTGATTTCTTGGCAAGATTACGCTCAGTAGTTTGCCATTGCTTTCTGAGCGGCCGGCTCACATACCCCGTAAGTAACCGACACGATTAGAACACTGCTGATTCTCACCGTAGTCACGTTACTTACGAGAGTATACGAGATTACGGAGAAAAGTCGCTAACCTCTAGGCCAGGAAGCGGTCATATTTTACGGTAACATTTGACATATTTATTTTTGAAGTACATGTTTGATAAAGCGAACACAAATAAATTAAACCACAAATTGCTTTATTTTTTTCAGCACGAGGACGCCTCCGTACAAATATTTGAAAAGATTTCCAAGACTGAAAAAGTAAAATCGGTATTTGATCGTTACAAACTTGTTGAGGAAGACATAACATTCATCAAAGGGCTGATCGTTGGAGGACCAAGTCAAAGCACCCAGGTATGCTGCATAAATAAACATTTAGACCTTACCAAAAGTGTCACTTATATGTACGATGGCGGTGGTTTTAACTATTTTATCACTGAAAATACTTTTTAAGCTTTATATTTTGAATCAGATTTTGCGCCCAACTGTGTTTATTTACATTAACAGGAAATACTCTGTCTCTTACTTCTTCAGTTTTTCTTGATTAGTATATTCCAAAAAATCAATTTCCAGGTTAAGGTTAATTTCCTTACAATCCGTACACAGAAAATTGAATTATTTTTGTCACTTGAAACATCACGAAAGTTTGGAGAGAACAATAATGGAGGATTATATGCCTGGGAAGAGAGGAAGAGGAAGGCCAAAGAGAAGATGTGTGCAGGATGTGGCGGGTGATCTCCAAATGGGTGTATCGGACACGGGACGTCTTGCGTATGATCGAGAGGTTTTCCGGAAGGTAGTTATGGGAGCGAGGTCTGCAAATGACATGCTACTGAATGAATGAATGACCCGTACTTCGGGTTCCACATTATAAACATGGATCGACATTGCCAATAACTATGACAGCAAAACACTTCCAGTAGTGAGTGTTTCTTTGTATCTGTCATCGTTTGATAATATACGTACTGACTGTTATATACTTGGCATGATGAATGAGAACATTTTCGAATTTGTGGGTTTGAATTAAATATGGAAGAATTGTCCATTTCTATATACTATGTGTACTCCACGAAGATATGTGAAGTGATCATTTTGGTTTACATTAACCATTGCATAATGAACTTGAACAAGTCTTAAACAAGACGGATCGGCGTGAACAACGCCAATGTCTTTAACTGACATTTCCTTCTTATTAGGGTGACTGTACTGGGCAGACATTGGCGATTCACATTGGCGATTCACAGACTTTGTCATCTAATATTATCATTAAAGTTGGTGTCGCTTTCATTATTATTTATTGCACAGATGTTTAAGCTTTTCACATACTCTGTCTCTTACTTTTTCAGTTTTTCAGAAATTCTGAAAGAGTGGGGGGGGGGGGGGGAGAGAGAGAGAGAGAGAGAGAGAGAGAGAGAGAGAGAGAGAGAGAGAGAGAGAGAGAGAGAGAGAGAGAGAGAGAGAGAATAAGCGGGGGAGTAGGGAATTGTTGACGCTTTTAAATATCGTTATTATAACATCATCAGAAGTAACTTTCTATTTTTATTTCACAGGCATTGTCAAAAACAGGAAGGGGGAACGACAAGGCTTTCCTGTACGAAGTGAGTTAACCAAATACAGCTGGGTGGGGATGGAGGGGCTTTGATTTTATTGTTTAATATTACAATTTCTGGCTGTCGAGGGGCCTGGAGGTAAGGACGATCGCCTCTGGCCCGCACAGACCTGGTTTGTTTCTCAGTCTGGACACAGTGGGTTTTTTATTTATTTTTTAAAATAAAATAAGAAACGAATTGTACAATCCCAGTTGATCAATTCTTAGTTGACAGTCGTCCAGCTCGCTTTTAGACAAAGACGTCACATTCGTAGGATCTATGTCAATGTTGCGCACTTAAGCAGTCTCGACAGTTGAAAATTGAACAGAACAGGCCGGGTACTTCGCTGTCCAAGAAACATATCAAAATTATAAAAGAAGCCAGGAAAAGAGTATTTGTATCATGTCATTCTTGTGCACTGGGCAAATCTTAGTCCAGTTCTAGACCAAAATGTAAATCACACCAGTATTGTTTTTGCCAGATCTAAGGACACTACTTTCTGAACTTAGCAGTTAGCATAAGGTCACCATACAGTGGATACCTTCCCACTGTGGAGTACCGGGAAACGACAGAGCTGATCGATTGGCTAAGGAAGGAGCAAAAGAAGAACAGCCTGATGTGCTCATTACATACCACGAAAAGGAAAGAATGATAAAATCAGTCAGAAGACCACCAAACCCTACTCAAGACGACTACCACGTTATGGACAGACCAGAACAAGTCATTATACTGCGCCTCTGAACAGGACACAATAGATTACGCAACCACATGCATACAAAATTCAAGATTGATGACTCAGCCATGTGCACATGTGGAGTGGCGTCGCAGACAGCAGAGCACATACTCCAGGACTGCCCAAACTACAACATATCCAGGCGAACCTTCTGGCCTAGAGAGAGAACAGTGGAAGATAAACTCTATGGACCGCTGAGTGAACTAAAAAGGACTGTTAAATTCATACCAGAGACAACATTGCAGTTATAGACATATTTTATGCGAACGAAAGAAGAAGAAGATGTTTTTGCTCTAGATTTTAATTTCACATTAATGTTAATACATTTAATCGAAACATGAGAAATAAATGAGATGAAAATAATGAGAAATTCACAGAAATTGACAATAACAACTATAATAAAATCGTCCACAAGAATGTAAGGGACACACGAGGCTAAGTCCTTGCAAGCCACAAAATGATGAAAGACGTTTCAGAAACGATTCATGGTAGTTTATAAAGGTGTCATTATATGGCTAGTTAGTTAGTTAGTCACGGTTCCAATTTCACAGCAACAGGTTGTCCCCATTATGCTCCGTTCCTGTGCCAGTGAATATCACATAAAATGCTCCTCACTGCCCCATGTGAAAAGTGGAAAAGACAAGAGTCTCGACAACCAACAACCCGCACAGGTACACTGTGCATAATACCGTCGCCAGAATGTCAACACAAAAGTCCCCCACGAAAAATACAGTTCATCTTCGACGGAAGCGGCAGTCCCTAGAAAACCGGCAACCACACACCACCGCAGAAGGCAAAACCAGTCCGTATATGGCTAATCTAACTAGTTTGATGTCTATGTGGGTGGACGGTAATTGCCGCTTGCGTATGTGCACACACACACACGGTTTCACTCTCGCGTGGTATTGAAACTAGCGGCCAAATTCTAAAGTTGAACCATCTAAGAACATTGGGTTTTTGCGGGGTGTTTTGGGACGAAACGACTCACTGTCACGGATAGCCATAATTGAATGTTTCATGTCTTTGGCGACAAGTGTTTATCGCCAAACGCGTTATTCAGCTGACATGAACTTGAAAATTTCAAATTGCTGCAGAATCAACTGTGCCATGAGAGCTCAAACGACTTGAACATCAAATATCGAATTTAAAAGTTAAACTCAATCTTCTAGAGGATTACAAACCAAACAGTCAAATGTATCGATGCCCATAAAAAGATGTATTAAAGCACAGATGGACATATACTTATGTCTTTTAGGCTGTTCGCAAGTGTTTGACAATGTGGGATATGTGGACCTTTTACATATTTGCTTGAGCTCAATAAAAACTGGAAAGATTTCAGGATATACAGAATAGACATTTGGAGCAAGAATCTGAATCAGATATGAAGATTAACGTAATGAATTCAGAGCAATGAAAAGATGGGTTATCAAGAACTATGCTTGCATATGTAGTCACAAAGAAACAAGTACATATATGTAACCGCATAAAGAGAGGGATGAGAAGATAGGGCACAACGCTGACTAATTATGGGCTATAGGAGAAATGAAGAATACAAAGAAGATGGAGAGAAGCTCATCTTATCTCCACGGATTACAAGAAAAGAATAGATATAAGACAGAAGAACTTCAGGATTCTAGCGGGGAACTATGCCTTAATGCACATTCCAGACAATAGATGGGCTGAACCAACATTAATGAATGGAACAAACAATGACTAACATTACTAGAACAACAAAGACTAAACATAATACAATAGCAAAGACTAGATAAACAAGATAAAAACAATTCGCATCAGACTTTATTGTGTCCAATACTGTAGCACATATTCACAACTGTGCGGATGACAAAGCACAACTCCCATTAACAAGGACAATTGATACTTCACATCACATTCAACATTATAGGCAGTCTACCGCATATAGCCAGACCTCTGCCAGGTGTGGCCAAGCCTACAGGGTGCTCCTAAAACCCTGCTACGATACCTATACAGCCGGCTGACCAGGACTGGACAACAGAGAGACTATCACTTGGGTAACAGAAAGTAACACAACTCTAAATATGAGGATGAGCCTTACAGTGCGGAGACGGGACTCACCATCCTGAGACACACAACACAATACTATGGATCCCTGTAGTTCACAGTGGAAATCAGTAGATTGAGCTCCAGATATTACCGGACCCCTGTGCCTCAGCCAATATTGTGCCTAATGCCACCAGAGAAAGTCATGTCCCGAAACTGACTGGGACATATTGAAATAACAGGATCACAACTTCTAAAACAGAAGTATGAACATGAGTGTGAAAAGCTCAAATACGTTGAACCAGGAACTACACCTGTAACCACACAGTAACAAACTAAGGTATGGAAAGCTTGGCTATGGGATCAGTTGGGAGGAGATGGGGAAAATGGAGGGTGAAGGAAAATTGAAGGTGAGGAAAATTGGGGATAAACAAAATATCCAGGAAAGTGCCTTCCTATGATTAAGGAGTTACATCCTGCAAAAAAAGTAAACAACAAAAATATTTAACTTTATAAAACAAATGCATATGAATTAATCATGTACATATCCACTCTCCTGCCGTTCATTCAGACACAGTTTGTCACATTATTTACACTGGCCAGGTGGAGCCCTGCGCCAGCCACACACTGAGGACAGTTGGACATCACATCTCAGCATTAGTTAGATTCATAGATCTCAAACAACACATCTCTGTAATGACAACCATCAAGTGACCAGACAATATCATGATGCATGTGACAGTCAGGATACAACAGCCAGTCACATGCTGTATACACTGCCTCAACAAGACAACATTGTTTGAACCTACCCACATAATGTCAATAGAATGATAGCAAATCAATAAATGGTCAGAATAACTAACAGCATATTATTTCTCATGGTGGCCAAACCCAGCAATCAATGTATCAGAGAATATTCATGCAGCCTGATCATGGGGATACCTCACCAGCTACCAATTACTAAAACACATGACTACATATCTGTTCACATTTAGAGGCCATTTACACATCCTGTTGGACCCTAGTTCCAGCTCAACAACACAATCGAGCTTTGTTTACCTTTCGTCCATCGTCTGCTTAATTTATGCAGCGGCCATTGTGGGTCAATCTGCGTGCACATCTGGTGGGGTCATGAGCTAGCACCTCTCCAACAAGAGAGCTTTCTGTTCTCTACAGAGCCATAACAATATTACATCATTTGTCCCCCAATTTCAGCAACTATTCTAGATACTTGTTAAAGAATTATAGGCGATGTATGACTAGTTATAACCTAGATCCCCTTATATGGCCCAGTAAAAGCTAACAAATCAATGTGCAGTCATACCTCAACAATCTTGCATCAGCTCCAGCAGAAATGCCTTGCAGGTTCAGCCGCCTGTGTGACTTCATTACAAGTTTGTGCACTTGTCCACCAAGCATTCTGTGACCCACCATGGTCATGCTTCTTTCTCAATCATGCTTCTGGATGGAGATGGTGTGAGGGGGACAGTTTCTTTTCCCCCTCTTTACTTCAGTTCGTGCTGACGCGCCCGCCTTCAGCGGGGGATCCCACTCAACTAAACTGTGAGGCAAATAGTGCGCCAATTTCCCGCCATGTCTATTGCCCAGCATGCACCAGCTATGGGGGAGGGGTTCTAGTCGTTGCGTCAGCCAAATATCCCGTAGAGCCGTGTCGCTTTACTTCATATACTTGTAGCAACTTTTTCATGCTGGTATAAAAAGATTTCTTACTTATCAAACCCAAAAGAAAATGCAAATGAAATTAATGGGACACACCATTAGAAGAGGCGGAATAGCGAAAATAGCTTTATATAGGCAGAGCGAGGCAGAGCGAGGCAGAGCAAGTCAGAGAATAATGTATTTGACAAGATAAAACAATTGGGCTACAAATAATAATATTAACAAATACAAAGATTGATCGAAGTATCAGATAACAAAAAGGGTAGTACAGGTGTGTTCACTTGAGGATTTGGCGAGGAGAGGGTAAAAGTGCCAACAGATTTATGTACGTCCTTTTCAGTTTTCATCCAACTAGACAGAAAGTACAAGCTTTGATTTTCGAGAATTCTTTGGAGGGTGATGCTGTCATTTACACAGAAGGGTCGGTCGTTTACGAGAGTTCATGGGCTTTTACGGCTCATGTCGGAGGGAGAATTGTGAAGGAAGATTCTGGTGCTTTTGCTTTGAACACAAGTAGCCTGACTATGGAAATCATTGCAGTAAGTAAAGCAATAACATGGCTCGAGACACAGACATTCACTAGGGCATGTTTCCTTAGTGAATCAATGAGCATACTCAAGAATATAGAGATTGAGTGGATCCGAAGAGGGTGGCCGCTGTCTCTGAAGCGGTCTCGGCTGGCAAAGATTAGTTTCATTTTCGTGCCACGGCATGTGGGTGTACGAGGAGATGAGCGGACTGACAAGCTTGGAAGACGGACGAGCGATGGACCAGGCTGACATTCTGAATGCCGTACGAGAAGTAAGACATTTGCGAGAACGAAGTGATGTCTGTGAATCTGCAACCATGGTCAGACTGCAAGAACAGCAATTTAAAATAGGTGTGGCTAAACAAGAACACAACGCGGGAAGCCAAAGAAGATTAATAAACCAACACAGAATTTGTGTCGTCAGTTGCTACACGCTGCGGGATTTGCTGAGGAGGGGATCCGAGCATTTATGGACTGAATGGTTCGATGTGAAATGAGGATAATCTGTCGACTAACTAACTAACTAACTAACAAACTATCTAACTAACTAACTAACTAAAATAACAGTAGACGCTGGAAATACATTAAATCCTAGATTTTAAAAAAAACGAGAGCAAAACTAATAACAAGTCAATGTTATCTGGATGTATTTCTCACTAACGCAATGTCAGATGTGGAAGTTCTCAGCAATCACAAATTATCAGAGCGTAAAAACACAGACAGACAGACAGACAGACAGACAGACAGACAGACAGACAGACAGACAGACAGACAGACAGACAGACAGACAGACAGACAGACAGACAGACAGACAGACAGACAGACAGACAGACAGACAGACAGACAGACAGACAGACAGACAGACAGACAGACAGACAGACAGACAGACAGACAGACAGACAGACAGACAGACAGACAGACAGACAGACAGACAGACAGACAGACAGACAGACAGACAGACAGACAGACAGACAGACAGACAGACAGACAGACAGACAGACAGACAGACAGACAGACAGACAGACAGACAGACAGACAGACAGACAGACAGACAGACAGACAGACAGACAGACAGACAGACAGACAGACAGACAGACAGACAGACAGACAGACAGACAGACAGACAGACAGACAGACAGACAGACAGACAGACAGACAGACAGACAGACAGACAGACAGACAGACAGACAGACAGACAGACAGACAGACAGACAGACAGACAGACAGACAGACAGACAGACAGAATGAAAAGAAAAGAGCCCTGTGTAAAGTCAACACAAAACACAAGGTTGGTGCTATTGTGAATCCCATCTCGCTGTGGAATACTCGAAAATTCAATTGTGGTTTTGTGACCAAACACGAGAGCAATGTGGGATCACTGTCACGAAATTTGTCGGTCGACCTTGTTAAATTTATAGTCTAAGGGAAGGAACCACTAGGTTACCCTATTAAGACAATAGCGATTGATCGCCCTTGTTCGAACTTCTGGAAACTACGGAACCCAGATTGCCGTGAACAGCGTTCAGTCACACGGATCTGCGCATGTGTCTCGCGCATGGACAGTTGGTAGGCCCGGCAGACAAAGACCTCAGTTGTGTTCTGTCAGTGCTGGCGACCAGACGTCGTGTGGCATAGTGCGATTCTGTAATGGAGAGCTGGGCTACCGATGTCTTCAAGGTCTGCAAAGAGACTTGACATCAAGTCCTGTTGAATTACAGCTCCTGCAACATGAAAAGTTGTACTGCCATCTGAAGGTATGTGTAGCGCATTAGTTTATTTAACGCGGTTCGGTAATCGGTGACCCGATCAAGCTAGGCGGCGTGTACAAAACGTGGCGCGCAAAAGTGGGTCAAGTGTGAACAGTTAACATGGTGTGGGCCTGGAATAAAACCTATTGCAAGTGCGTATTTACCAGCAGTGTAATGCCGGGATATTTATTAGGCTAGCGGTGCGCGGCTTATTCACAGCCACTGTAGGTTGGGTTAACTGAGTTGAGGGCAACGAAGCCTTTAATTTGAGTTCACACATGACCCAGCTTCAGGAAATCAAGCGTCGTCGGAGCCGGCGTGTCTGAAGCGGTAACGAAGGGGAAACCGGAAGTCGAGTAAGGCGTCACCTATACTAGGTCGTGTAGTATATCTATGAACTCGGCCGATGGAGACGAAGCTAGTGCTCGGGAAAACCGAAGGATCGGAGGTCGTTTCAAGGTCGTGCCTTGAGTCGAAGGTCGTTATCGCTTGGTGGGGCGACCACTGGCTTTTCTTCTTAGCTATCCTTACATCTTTCTTTTAGTTAATATCAATCAATCAATCATGTGCCATGCCGGAAAGCGTGTTAATATGCCTCGACGGAATACCAGCTTAATATGTAGTGGATTCCTGAGAGGTAGAGAACGTGGGAAAATCGACCGACACGAAAGGGCTGCTCGTGATGAACAGTGACACCATTCTAAATGCTCCTACCCTTGACGAGGGAGGGAGAACGGGGTGTGGATATCTGCTACATGGGGAGTCGCCACGTATATTATATTGGATTTTTGGATATATTGTACCTAAATCACGGTCCTAACTAGTCTTTGGTGGGTAATAGGAAAATGAACCAGTGAGATTGGATATAACCAAGAGGGGGGGGGGGGGTTTCGGATGCACTGCCTTTGGCCCTACTTCAAGGACATTCTTCCTACTAGTACGTCTAATTCACTAACCCTATATGTCATGTAGAAGTCTTTCATGATAGGAAAACAACTCAGAGACAAGAGACAGACAACCTTGGCCCCAACTCTACTCCAGTCTGGGGAAGATTACGCCGTTCCGACAGCTGCCTGTCAGGTCCTAGGCCCAGTTCATCCTCGGCATCGAAGAGCAGCCAATGAGGAAGTCAGAACTCTTATGTGAAGGGTCCAACCTGCTGATGGAACATGGTGAGAGTGTATGCTCTTAGGGTAAGCTTGATCCATGATGCTTTCACCTAGTATTCTCCTCCACTGGTTCTACCTTCCTGAGAGCTACGTGAAGATCTGGTGACTGGTCCAGTGATAGGGACCAAGGTAAGAGATGTTGTGAGCAGTCCTTGGGCACCGCAACATAGTCTGGGTGTACCTACTCCAGAGAGTCTACATCTGAGTACGGGACCAGCTACAACTTTGCCAGCGAAACGTCAAGTACCCAGTATCTTGCACCATGGCTTCTACAGTTATTTGCATACTGCTGTTCAACGTAAGGCAAGTACCCCATGTTACGCACTTGTCGGAGAGGTACAGACTATCGACAGAATTACCACCACCTAGAGAACGATTCCATCATTCCCAAGTGCCAAGCCACTTTGGCTTATGAGTTTGCTGGAGTGCTACTACATCAGTGATATTTGTTACTTTAGCCAGCAGCCGAGAGAGATAGAGAAATCTTTCCTTTTCAGCAGTCTACGTGATACTTTGCTATTGTACAACGGAGTGTCACATTCCCCCGGCCACACCAAAGACATTGGACTTATGATGAAGAGTGTGGGCAGGTTTTCCATGTAATCACAGACAAGATGTTCCAAGGACCAGTTAATCGATAAAGTCATCGTCCTGTCAACTATGAGAAGACGAGATCTGGCTAGAGGCTCGATACACGCGGTGAGGCTGTAAATGAGTTGACTTGTAGCGTGATACGCTGGACATGTTCCGATGATGACATCTCCACCCTGAGGCTTCTCCAGCGTTGCTATGTCTGGTCTTGTCTAACAGTCGTTAGGTCTATCTCACAATCATCATCATCATCATCATCCTCATTTTGTATAATACATCATCTTGTTATCCTAGTTAGATACCAGAGTTATGTCATGCCTTCAGCGCGAGGTTTAAAAGTAGTAACGTCCCTTGGTTGAGAGCAAGAGAGATAGTGATCCAAGGGCTGGTGGGGTTTTGTAGACGGAGGTCACCTATGTCCCAGTGTGAAGACATCCCGTTAATAAGGTGTGGTATCAGGTTCCCCTCACCCCACGGAGTGTTGGTACAATCACAAAGAACACGCAATCACCTTTCGTGCAAAGAAGTTTTTAATGAACATTTTAGAAAAACGAACCAGCAATGAGACACCTAACAATATCTTCACAAAGCAAGATGTAGAACTCGTCCGTATCGGAATAGGGCGCAAAAACTCAAGAGACACACAGATTCAGATTGGTTCCTCACCCATGAGCAAATATGAACTGATAGAACAGAAAGCTAGCAATATCCTATAAGACTAATATATGCTTCGCCAATTGCGTCATTGGCCCACCAATAGATAACTGTACACAAAGCTAATTGGGATTCTCAACGAGTTCTTAAACATATATTCTAAAATACTGGAGAGTACGCCTTCATGGCCTCATAACGTATTCATTCATGCATTCATTTATACAGTAGCATGTCCTTTGCAGAACCTCGTTCCCATAACAACCTTCCAGAAAACCTCTCGATCATAAGCAAGATGTCCTGCCTCCGATACACCCATCTGGAGGTCATCCGCAACATCCTGCACCCATCTTCTATTTGGCCTTCCTCTTCCTCTCTTCCCAGGCATATATCCCTCCATTATTGTTCTCTCCAAACTTTCGTGACGTTTCAAGTGACCAAAATATTTCAATTTTCTTTGTTTCATTGTCTTAACTAGCCAACCTTCTTCATTATTCAGCTCTTGAAGTATGGATGCATTTGTTCTTTTCTTTAAGCAAGATATTCTAAGAATTCGTCTATAACATTTATATTCAATGGCATTTATGCGCTGTTCAGCTTGTTTAGTAAGTGTCCAGGTCTCACAGGCGTATGTTGCAATGGGAAAGATGCATGCTCTTAAAAATCTAATTTTTGTAGTTCTGTCTGTCCCTCTCCATAATTTATTCACTTGTTTTAGTCTTCGAAGAGAAATTGATAGTCGTCGTTTAATTGCTTGTGTCACCGTTGTTGGTAATCAATGACCAAAGATATTCAAAATTTTCCACCACCTCCAATTTTACATCATTAACATATATGTCTTTCTCCGTAGTATTTTTATGTGTATGTATTATCTTTGGTTTTGCTATGTTAAGATATAAGATGTGATTTTCCCTATTAAATTGGGTTGAGGCTATTAGGTTTTCTATACCATTCTGTGTTGTGGATATCGATACTGTATCATCAGCATACCGAATCTCTGGTATGTCATGACCACCGATATTTAGGGCATCATATAGCTCCCTGTTTATATCATCTCTTACATTTCTCATTATATTTTCGGCATACAGGTTAAACAAATATGGGGACAGCACACATCCCTGACGGACTCCTTGCCTGATGACAATCCAATCTGATGTCTCGCCATCTATTCTAACCGCTGCTTGTTGGTCTAGATAGAGCATTCTTATGAGTTGTATTACATGTGATGGAAATCCCATACACCTCATGATTTCCCATAGTTTCTGATGTTGTGCACAGTCAAATGCCTTTGAATAATCCACAAAACATGAGAATAGGTTTACAATAAATTATCTTCACTTCTCTATTATTAAACGCATATTGAGAATATGATCTCTTGTTCCTCATCCTTGTCTAAATCTAGCTTGAACCACGTTAATCCCATAACTCTTGGAAGAGAAAATCCTAATTACACCTCGCCCTGTTAAGGAATGGGAAACACACCATGGTGTAAAGACGCAGCTCTGGGGTTCTGAGTATCCACCGGATTCACTGGACACTCTAAAGCTGTGCAGGGCAGATCATTCACATATCCTGACAATCTGACATTGCTGACAAATACAGAGGTAACAGATTCCATTGTGAATGCTAAAGACAAGGGGAAGCTATCACATTATCTTCCTAAGACATGGGAAATTTTTCCAGAATAGAATCATTAATGGCTGTCTTAAGACATTATCGTCAAGTATTAACTGTCACGAGCCTCAGGTGACTGCCATGAAGTTTCTGGTTCCATTTGGTCTGTACATCGCTGCTTTTTGTGATATACTGTTGGTTGGTAGCCCAGTTATATGGTCAAACCATTTAACTAGCTGTTTTCTAATTAAATTTAGCGCTTCCTATAGCGAGATTCCCATGGACTCTGTTATTCCCACTGTCCATCGTTTACATGGTCGCCCCTTTCTTCTGGTTCACTTTATACATTGCCTGTTGTGGTATACTGTTAGTTGGTAGCCTAGGTATATGGTCAAACCATTTAACTAGCTGTTTTCTAATGAAATCTACGCTTGTATACCGCTCCCCCACACCCCACCCCAATTTAGTGCTGATTTCTTCATTTCTAATTTTCATTTTCTGGATACATTGAGTATTCTTCTCAGGAATCTCATTTCCATTGTTGTAATGTGTCTTTTCTCGTTTTCTGTCATTGTCCAGGTTTGGCATTGGTAGCATAGAGCTGGTAAGAAGATTGTGTTGTAAAGTGCTTTCTTTGTAGTTGTTGATACAAGTTTGTTCTTTAGTATTGGTGTCATTTGTCCAATGAGTTGGTTTGCCTTATTGTATCTATTTTCGATCTTGTCTTGTGATTTGCCATTTTACGATATTATACTTCCTAAGAACTTGAAGCTCTTTATTTCCTTCAGGAGGTGTTCTTTGCTGTTTTTTTTTCTTCTCTGGTTATAGTCATTCTGTCCGCGGTTGTTTGTAGGGTGAACTGCATGTTCGGAAAAATGGCGGCCGGCTTTGTCGCAGAACTGACTGGATTGCCTTGTGCAGTAATGTGTGGCTGCTGGTTTTCTAGTGACTGCCGCTTCCATTGACGATGAACTGTATTTTTCGTGGAGGACGTTTGAGTTGGCATTCTGGCGGCGGCATTATGCACAGTGTACCTGTGCGGGCTGTTGGTTTCTCGGGACTCCTGGCTACTCCACTTTTCACATTGGGCAGTGAGGAGCATTTTATATGATATTCACTTGCACAGGAACGGAGCATAATGGGGAAGACCGATTGCCGTGAAGTTGGAACCGCGACTAATGACTAATGACCTCTGTTGTCCTGGTACCAATTTTCATGTTACAAGTTCCTTACACCCTTCGTTTAGACTGTTCATGTGGTCTTGTAATTCTGCTTCTGGTTTTGCTATTAGTGTTTGATTGTCCGCAAACAGGAGTTCTTTAATGGTGGGATTTGGCGTTGGTTTTCTTCTGTTCTGTTCGGCATGCAGTGTTCTTGCGGTCTCTGTTTGGCTGGTTTCTTTACATATGCTGTCTTTATAGGTTATGAAGAAGAGAGGGGACAGGACACAACATTGAAATATAATCGGACTGACCCAAGTGGAAATGGATCTTAGAATGTAAATGAACAAATTAGAAAGAACTTGGAGGCAACAGAGATATGGTTCCTGAGACAAATGTGGCGAATTCCCTGGACTGCCAAAGTAACTAACGACAATTGCCCAAAAAAGGCTACTGAAACTAGAACATTATATACAACAATGGGAAAGAGACAAACAGATTCCTTTGGTCATATGATTAGAAGAGAGACATTGAAGAACATCGTGACAACTGGAAAGATCGAGGGGAAAACGGCAGAGGCAGACCAAGAGAAATGATGCTGGATGGATCGAGTGGCATGGAGGAATATCAGCACCAGAGTTGATCCAGAACACCACAGATCGTGATCTGTGGAGAGATGCCTACGCCAGCTGACATGGCACTTGATGATGATGAGGCGTATTTAGCATATGATGCTAGCCCCGTATTTATTTAGACCAATCGGTACTCGAGGGGTGATTGTGTCATTACAACACCGGCCGGCTATACCTCCTCGTTACATATTTTCTTGTACCCACTTTAGGCTATTTCGACTTGGTAGTCCACGTCAATTTTAAAACCTGGCCTCGCAGCGAATTCGAACATATGACCACCGAGCAGGCAGGCAAGCGAGTTTGACCACTGGACTACCCTGGCTCTCGGATAGAGGATTCATTATTTATTATTTGTTGACTGACTACAGTCAGGGTACATGTGTTGTCAAATTCGATCTGTTGTGGAAACACTAACAATAAGTATGAATGATAAACTGATATTGTCATTTATAATTAGCAGCAGTAACTAGCATGTTAACGTGCCATCTGGCATGTTGGGGCTATTGGTAACGAAAACTCGGTGGCTTTTTTTATTATATATGTAAGCAAGTAGCATTTAAATTCAAAACAAAATGTATGCGCAGCGCATAAATATAATGGTGACTGTATTTACTGAGTGTACAACCAAAGAGCAACGTGCTGTTGTGTGTTGTTTGTGGGCAAAAGGACTGCCTGCAAAGGACATTCGTAAGGAAATGCTGCCTGTTTATGCTGATAATTGTTTGTCCCGTAAAGCGGTGCATAGCTGGGTAGAAAATTTTTCTCAAGGACGCTCTAAACTTGTTGATGAAATCCGATCTGGTCGTCTTGTTGAGATTGCAACAGAAGCATCCATGCAGCGGGTGAAGGAGATGATTAGAGGCGACAGGCGAATAACGATAGACTGTAGCATTTGAAATATGGTTCAGCATACAGCATAATGCATGATCGATTAAAATTTAGGAAAGTGTGCTCAAGATGGGTTCCCAGACAATTGAAGGAAGAACACAAAATGAACCGATTTGGCCTGTCCTTGCATCATCTCTGTCGATACGAAGATGAAGGAGAAGACATGCTGAACAAGATTGTTACTGGGGACGAATCATGGGTTCATTACTACCAGCCCGAATCAAAGCGTGCTTCAATGCAATGGAAACGTCCTTCTTCGTCTTGTGTCCTAAATTTCAAGGTTACGCCATCAGTAGCGAAGGTTATGCTGACAGTGTTCTGGGATTGTCAATGAGTGCTTTTAACCAATTTCAAAAAGAAAGGTGACAATGTGAATTCTGAATCGTACTGTGAAGTTCTATCGATGCTTCGTGATGCAATTCGAAGAAAATATCAAGCACTGCTGACTAGAGGAGTGTTGCTTCTTCATGACAATGCCAGACCACATACGGCTCGATTAACTCAGGAGAAAATTAACCAACTAAGGTGGGAAATTCTCGAACATCCACCTTACAGCCCTGACTTAGCCCCTAGCGATTTCCACCTTTTTGTTCCAGTGAAAACCCACCTTGGCGGGAAACATTTCGCGAATGAAGCCGAAGTTGAATGTAAAGTGAAAAAGTGGTTCAGAAAACAGAGCACACAGTTCTATGCAGCCGGTTTCAGAGGACTGATAAAACGATGGGATAATAGCATCAATGTTGGTGGAAAGTATGTTAAGAAATAAAGGGACAATGTATGTATAAAAATAAACTGGTTTCAAATTGTTATCATAGTTAGTTATTTTTCTACTGCCATTTGTGACTTATTTATTGACGTCCCCGTGTAGAATGTGTGACGTCATAACACTTCACGCCCCAATGACAGTATCTGTTATGTGACTACTTTTACTTGTTTGTTATGCTCAAAATCCGATTATGGTATTCGGAGTAATATGGTCATTTACAATCGTTAGAAGATAAACGTCGCTGTTCTCCTGTTGTTTTATGTTGCTTGTAAATAGAACTGTTAATGTAACTTTTTGTTTACTTGAATGATAAATAATCCTCAGATTGTTGCAAATAAACGCAATGGCATTGATGTTGACAAGTGGGACTACATCGCACGTGACTGTCATCAACTTGGCATTTTGAACAGCTTTGATCATTCTCGCTTCATGAAGTTTGCAAGAGTTATTAAAGGAAGTGATGGTAGAATGCAAATTTGTTTGCGAGACAAGGTAAGTGTTGAAATAATGAAAGCCCGAAGTCAACATTGATTTATTCTTATCAGCTGGAATCACATAACCGACTCTATGAAATGTTTATGTTCAGTATGACAGGCATTTTTAAGCCCTGGGGTGTATTGAGTATATGAGGCTAGTACCATATGTTTATAAACGGATCGACACTGAATGGGTGACGTTGTCAATATTACACAGCTTAAACTTCCCATAAAATATTTCCTGTTACCCATCGTAGGCCGGCTCTGTGGCGAAGGGGTTAAGAAAGTAATTCATAATCCCGCATACCGCGTTCGAAACACAGCTGCGGGCGATTTGGAAGCAGATCGCCTTGCGTTGGTTTCCATTCACAGGTATGACTGCTGGTCACAAACAAAGCAATGGCAAACTACTGAACGTAAAAAAAAAAAATCACAAACAGCTGGGGTTAAATGCCAAGTCCTGTAAAGGATACACAACTAGCTAACCCATCGTGGGTTGCTTTAAACATGATTATTGACACCAACTCTTTTGTACCAAACGAAGATTGGTCGTTGTCTAGATCATACTGCTCCTTCTATATTACTGCAGAGTGGAAGCTGAGCTAACTACCTGTCACACATCACAAGTCACCACTACAGCACACATCAACCAGTCAGTGAACACGATTGAGTTTGCGCACATAATATCCATTTCTCTTCCACTTCTTTGCGTTCATCCGGAGTGTTTTTTCAGATGTGATTGCGGTGTGGCTAGTTAGGCACCCTTGGATCGAAGCCCTCAGGCCAACGCATCCGACTTTTAGCATGCTGTTTTGACCAGGTTAGCATTCCTGGGTAATATCCATTTAATACTGAATTAACACGGAACCACACAACATATAAATCCAGGAACAATAATTCTCTCAGAATGTATCTTCATCACAACCGAACACTCGAATAACACTGTCTTCTCAAGGCCTACTTAATCTCATCCACCACGACAGTTTTACCAGTCACTCTTACCGGCCCGAATTCACTCGATCCACCACACACTGGGTCTTGGCCTCAACTCTCTATGTCTACTGATAACCGGGCTCAGTCTTTCATACTTCGTCTCAGAATTCCTCTCACTGAAAACCCCAGGCGGAGTTTTATCGCTAACTCCCTTATTCTTCACTTTCCCAGACCACCGACATACACTTGCCGGGTCCCAAAACTCCACTGACTAAAACTATCCGACCCTCTCTCGGTCTAAACTTCAACTCTCCTCTCCAGTCTCCTGACTCAACACATACTACCCCACAGCTCAACCTGTCTGCCCCATACTTGCGCTCGCGCTCTGACTTCCCCTCAACTCCCCCTTTAATCACTGTCTTTTTTAACCCTTCTTTGCAGCCCTCTGCCCCACACCTTTCCCCGTTTATCTTCTTATTTTTTCTTTCTGGGAAATTACTACCCAGCTCCTTTTTTACCTCCGTCTATTATTTCTCCTGGCCAGTAATGACACCAGGCGTGTTACAATTATAGTTTGTTATATTTTTTTTTAATGCCAAAGTACATTGACGTTTTGAAGTCTGCTCTTCTGATTTTTTTGGATTTTTTTTTGTTTTGATTTAATAAGAGTAAATAGATGCATCACTTCGCTAAATTTGTCTAGTAAATCACAAACAGCCAATAAATCCTGGGTTTGATTGCAACGTCCTGTAAAAGAGATGCAACTAACTTTAATAATGCATACAACAAGATTAAGTTACGGATTAAACATAATTATAATCAGTCGATAAGTGCATTCCTTTTTTCCTGATTCTGAAATGCGAAACATAACACAACTAACATATAAGGGGCTTTCATGTGAAATCCGATCGTGCCGCACCGCGCATAGTTGCATACTTTGAACATGATCATGTCATACATGATACATATGTTCTGTTTCTGACCGTTGAGAAAATGGCTGGGTTGATCCAAGATCCGTCAAAAGAAGTTCAAAGAGCGGCGATTCAGTTTCTTTCATTTGAAGGATGTCGACCAGTGGACATTCATCGAAGAATGCAGGCAGCCTACGGTAATAAATGTGTGTCGAAGCAACAGTGACAGACTGGGCGCGATGTTTCGGAAAAGACGTCATTTCACGACAGATCTTCCACGACCGGATCAAGCGCATATTGTTGCAACAGAAAAGACCATCACCAAAATTGATGCAGCAGTACAGATGAACCGTTGTCGAAGCATACGTTCGCTAGCGAAAGACTTTGATGTGTAAATTGGGACATTTCAAGAGGTCGTTCGTAAGAAACTGCAATATCGGAAGGTGTGTTCACAGTGGGTACCACGGATTTTGACCGACCACCAAAAAGAGGAATGCATGGGATGGTGCTGAACTACTTGCTGCGTTACAGAGTGGAGAGTGATGCATTTCTCCGCATAGTGGCAGGCGATGAATCATGGTGTCACCATATTGAGCCGAGCAGCAAAAGAGAGAGCATGCAATGGAAGCATGCTGGATCAGCAAAAGCCAAAAAGTTAACGTTACAGTTTTCCGCTGGTAAGGTTATGCTGAGAAGATTTTTTTGACCATGAAGGGCTATTGTTGGCCGACTTTAAAGAATTTGGTGTCAACATCAACTCTACCCACTAATTGCAAAACTAGACAAGTTGCAAAAAGCCATCAAGAATAAACGACCCGGCATGCTTTCTAGCGGTGTGATTTTGTTGCACAGTAATGCTCGTCGTCATGTCGCAAAGATTGTGCAGGAAGCATTAGCAAGGAAAAAGTGGGAATTTCTGCAACATCCAGCCTATAGTCCTGATTTGTCACCATGTGATTTTCATTTGTTCGGACCACTATAAAAAGCTCTCAAGGGGCAAAGATTTCACACAGATGCAGACGAAATGAACGCAGTAAACACTTGGTTCAGTGAGCAACCACAATCCTTTTTTGCGGATGGCATTCGCCGCCTACCTAAGCAATGGGATGCTTGCCTGAATGCCTACGATGACTTCTTCTGACCAACCCATGGTGCATAATTCATTCAAAATTAATGCTTTGTTTAATTTTACCACACCTGTTAATGTTTCTTTCATGCTTTTGTAATAAAGCCATTGGAACGGGTCTCAAATGAACGTCCCTAATATTTTATGGTTTTAAACATGAAAATAGTGTTATGTGCAACAATTTTTCGCGTGCAGTTATCATGTTTTGTGCGTGGTAATCATGTTTTTGTTTGATAATCATGTTTTTGTTTAGTGGTAATCAGGTTTTGTGTGTGGTAATCATGTTTTGTGTGTGGTAATCATGTTTTATGTTTGGTAATTATGTTTTGTGTTTTCTAATATGTTTTGTGTTTGGTAATCATGTTTTATGCTTGGTAATCATGTTTTGTATGTGGTAATCATGTTTTGTATATTTTAATCATGTTTTGTGATTGATAATCATGTATGTTTTTCATGATTGTTATGGTGTTTTCTTTCCCATTGCAACATACGACTGTGAGACCTGGTCACTTACTAAATAAGCTGAACAGCGCATAAATGCTTTGAATATAAATGTTATAGTCGGGTTCTAAGAATATCTTAAATAAAAAAAAGAACAAATGCATCCATACTTCAAGAGCTGAATATTGAAGAGGGTTGGCTATTAAAGGCGATGAAACAAAGAAAATTGGAATATTTTGATCTCTTGAAACGTCATGAACGTTTGGAGAGAACGAACAAATGAACGATTTACTTTATTTTCAAAGGGTAACAAATTGGCCACGCAGGCCCATCTTACATTCGGCCCCTCCAATCAGTCAACTTTCGTTCATCAGTGCATAATACATTCACATAGGAAAACAACATTGTCAAATGAATGTTGTAAATATAAACAATGCATGTTACCATGTTATGAGACACATCCCCCACCGACCCACCCATCCCCCATCCACCCACACATCCCCCACACACATATCCCCCACTCAACCACACACACCCCAGGCACACATACATTCCCCCATCCATCCACCCATCTTCCACCCACACACACCCCAGGCACACATACATTCCTCCATCCATCCACCCATCTCCCACCCATACATCCCGCACCCACCCCACCTATACAATCTCCCCTCCCACGCACACATCTCCCACCCACTACACGTCCCCCCACACACACACAAATCCCCCACCCACCCACACATCCAGGCACACTTACATGCACCGGCTCACCCATCACCCACCAACATATCCCCCCACCTACACAACCTCCACTCATCCCATAACACACCAACACTCACCCACCCATATATCCACCACCACGCACCCACACACCCCCAACCACCCAGCCAAACACACATCCCCCAACCACACATCTTCCACCCACACACACATATCCCCGCCAACTCACACACCCCGAACCTACCCACAAACAAAACCCACACACACCCACACAATCTCCCTCCACCCACCCACACATCCCGCACTCACACACACATCCCCCACCCACCCCTAACCTACACACACTCACCCACCTACACATCCTCCACCCACCCACCCACCCATCCCCAATCACCCATCCCACAATCACACATCCCTTAACCACATATCCTTTACCTACACATCCCCCACCCATACACATATCCTCCCACACACATTCCCACCCACCAACACATCCTACATCCGCAAACACACACCTCCCATCCACACACACACCACCAACCACATATACCCCACCCACGCACATCCAGCGCCCACACACATCGTCCCACCCACACACACATCCCCCCCATACCCTAATTTCCCACATACATCCACCCACTCACGTACTCAACCCTCAACCACTCACACCCACATATCCCCCATCCACCCATCAACACATACTCACCCACACTCATACACCCCAACCACCCAGCCAAACACACATCCCCCACCCTCACATACATCCTTCACCCAACCGCACATCCCACACACCTCCCTCACCCATCCACACACACACACACACATCCCTCACCCACACACATCTTCCCCCCCCCCACACAACACCCCACCCATATACACATCACCACCCACAAACACATCACAATAATGGACGGGTATATGCCTGGGAAGAGAGGAAGAGGAAGGCCGAAGAGAAGATGGGTGCAGGATGTGGTGGATGATCTCCACAAGGTGTTTCGGACGCGGGACATCTTGCTTGTGATTGAGAAGTTTTCCGGAATTGTGATGGGGGAGCGAGATTCTGCAAGGACATTGAATGAATGAATTATGTTTTGAATGTATGTTTCAGGAACTGCTCAACTTGTACAGCTTGTTCACATCTCGTTATCTTCTGCACAAGAAGGCTTATCAGCATAAAGTTATTTGTGCCTTGGATATTATGTAAGTAGTGCATGTGTATTTGAGGGCCATTAAGTTAGTTGCATATCCTATATAGAACTTCGCTGTCAAGTCTAGTAATTTTTGGCGGTTTGTGATTCCTTGGCAAGGTTACGTTCAGTAGTTTGCCATTGGTTTCTGAACGACTTGCACGCATACCATTGTATGAAAATCAGCACAACGGTGGTTTGCCTCCAATTCTCCCGCAGCTGTGTTTTGAACGTGGTGTGCAGGATTGCCAATGGGTCATTTGGGGACCTGTGTAACTGACAACTTACTGTTTTGTGTTCATTTCGTCGTTTTGAAATAACTGCATATGACGTTTGTGGTAGCATAAACTTTTCGCCATTTCTTAATCTGGTATATAGGAATATGTGGTAACATAAATTTCTGAATTATTTACAGTAACCATACATCTAGGGCTCTGTGAAAACTAAACTAAATTAAACTAATTTACATTTCGAGTGACAGTGATTCAAAGATTCGAAATGTTTAAAACACAGATAAAGTAAAATACTGGGTGGATAAAAATGAATTCGAGATTTGTCAAAGTGTCTTTTGAGATAATAATGTCTTTGGTTTTAAAACTTTTTAATATGGACAAAATTCGTATGCATCCAGTTATACAAGCAATATAGTCTAGATAAGCATGAATTGTTAATGTTCGTCTGTTTGGAAAAAACACCAATGTTTTAACACGTTTCTTTACTTTAAGGGTGACACAAGCACTCGTGAAAGCAAAGGGTCATTTGATGTTTGATGAGTAAGTTCCATTTATTAAACAAACAGTATTGTTAAATAGACATATCGTTTTCAATATTGGTTTATGTATTACACTGGCGAAGTGGGAACGGGTGACATAGGTAACATTGTTAATGTGTTTCTGTTTCAATATTGCTTTCATTGAAGCATTGTTAGATCATAAAATAAATAATTCGGCTTGGTAATATTAAAATACTGTATATATGTTAAATCATTACAGTATATTTTCTTTCTCACGCTTTAGAACATACATTTCTCCACCCTTTTTAACATTCTCCATCTGTTACTATTATTCATTCGCCTTCTTTATAGTTCTCTCTTAATCTTGTAGTTAGTAATGCAATCAAATACAGGGTAATAACGACATGGTATTATTTTTAACGTCTGTTATGTTTTGTGGCTTTTTTGTTGATATTCTACATTGCATTTCAGTGTGTTTATCTCGTCAGTTAGACACAATTTTTATACCTTCTCTGCGTTACATCTCCCAATAAAGCTCAAGCCGTCAAACAACACATGCCAAGCCCGTCGTAAACTTGCTTATGATTGGTTCAACTTTGCAGCTATCGCATTCTACAGGATAGTATTGCTAATCGCACGCCAACCCTCTTTAATCGCCATGCACGACATGCATGGTAGGGGGCAGTAGTGCCATTCTTTGCTTCCTTTATGAACGCCGCGGTAACACGCAAAGGCACCATTTATTTTACGTAAATATGAACTGGAACGTCAGGACACTAGCTTATATATATATATATATATATATATATATATATATATATATATATATATATATATATATATATATATATATGTATATGTATATATATAACCAACCCTCTTAATTTAATTTAATTTAATTTAATAGTTTCTATATTTGTCATTGTTATTATTTAAATAAATAAATATGAACGTGTGTGCATAGAATAAATCACAAATAGTTAACCAAAGCATATATAACATTTCCAGATGCACGATTCCTGACATTATTAAAAATAATAACTGGGGAGCTTACACTCTTATGACAGACAGCATTCTGCACAAGATCCGTGATGATAAATCCCCAGAGCTGGAAGAGGCAAAGAAAATCATTAATCGAATCTTTGACAGAGATTTCTATACATGTGTATACGAAACCAAACCTTTCGAGCCGGAAGAGTTAAGTGTAAGTACGTATTTGCAAATCAATTGTGCCAATATTATGTCTTAACACAAAGGCTATACACATATGTTGTTATAGAAGCCGACATCACTACACGTGTGGCAAATAAATGTATACTCAAACCTTTTCATGGTGATGGCGGAATTTGTATTTTGTTATTGTTCATGTTGCGTTCTGGTTGTAAAAGCACGTTATTCTTCCTCTCATACGTTACTTAATATTAGTTTCTAGCTGTGTTACCAAATTGTGTGTCTATGTTGTTGTTGTTGTTGTTGTTGTGTGTGTGTGTGTGTGTGTGTGTGTGTGCGCGCGTGTGTGTGTGTGTGTGTGTGTGTGTGTGTGTGTGTGGTTGTTGTTGTTTTTTTTTTTTTTGTGCCATTATCTTCTTTAGAAAACAATCACCTTCAAATTAATATCCTATTTGTGGCTGACTCGGTCACAGGATTATTAATCTGAGCCAGAGGTGGACCCTAATATAACTTCTCTTTGGTGATGAACGGGGTAGAGGTGGTGGTGTAAAGGAATCGGGACAAAAATATTTTGTGTTATATAATTAATAACCATGTTACGCTTTAGTAGCCAGCTGTGTGAAGTTTCTTCCCAGATTTTATTATCACGAGATGCGCAACCCAGAAAATGTCTTGGGTTTGTGCCGGAAGACACATAAATATCACTGTCTAACGAAAGAGGGAAGACACAATAAAGAATTCCCATAAAGTTTGAGGAAGGTGTGTGCAGAAAACTAAGTGTGTGTGTGTGTGCGCGCGCGCACGCACCTGTATATATATATATATATATATATATATATATATATATATATATATATATATATATATATACCCAAAATTGAGTGTGAGTTTACAAAACAAACTACATCTATTGGGTCAAATTACAACAGGTGCGAGTGTGTATGTATGTTAAAACTACCTGCAGAAAGCTTCTACCTGCAGAAAAACTACTTGCGAAAGCGTCACATAATTTTGCGCGCGCGCACACACACACTCACACACACACACTCTCACACACACACACACACACACACACACACACACACACAAATATATATGTACATATACATATGACTGTGTGGGTGAACATCTAGGAAACATCCATATGGGAAAATGACTGCAGATTCCATCAGAAATGAACTGGGTGTTTTGTGGGGGGCCTATTGTGTTGACATTCTGGCGGCAGCAATATGCACAGTGTATCTGTGCGGGCTGTTGTTTGTCGAGACTCCTGTCTTTTCCACTTTTCACATTGGGCAGTGGGGAGCATTTTGTATAATATTCACTGGCACAGGAACGGAGCATAATGGGGACGACCCGTTGCTGTGAAGTTGGAACTGCGACTAACTAACTAACTAATATATATATGAATGATTTAGTAGATCAGGTCAAATTAAAAGTAATAAGCTGTTGTGGAAAATACCGATCTCACGGTGTGGGGAATTATTTGGCGAAACATTGAAATAGTTTCCAAACTAGAATCTTGGGCTGCAAGAATGAACGAACGAACACACTTTATTTTCAAAGGGTTAAGAATTAGGCAGGCAGTCCCGTCTAACGTTCAGCTCTTTTATCACTCTCTTTCCTTCATTATTTCATTGACGCATCGTTGGAGGCTAACTGAGAATAACAACAATATAAACGATATGCATTATAAAAGATGGGGAAAATGTAAATATCAATACTACACGACTCAGTAATATTAATGAATGATGTGGCAATTGTTATTAGATATGGGGAATATACATGTCTACCAAAAGGGGTCTGGCTGTTATACTGGAGTGTTAATAGTAGTCGTAGTCGTAGACGTAGTAGTAGTAGTAGTAGTAGTAGTAGTAGTAGTAGTAGTAGTAGTAGTAGTAGTAGTAGTAGTAGTAGTAGTAGTAGTAGTAGTAGTAGTAGTAGTAGTAGTAGTAGTAGTAGGTGTAGTATTAGCAGTGGTGGTGGTAGTAGTAGTAGTAGTAGTAGTAGTAGTAGTAGTAGTAGTAGTAGTAGTAGTAGTAGTAGTAGTAGTAGTAGTAGGTGTAGTATTAGCAGTGGTGGTGGTAGTAGTAGTAGTAGTAGTAGTAGTAGTAGTAGTAGTAGTAGTAGTAGTAGTAGTAGTAGTAGTAGTAGTAGTAGTAGTAGTAGTAGTAGTAGTAGGTGTAGTATTAGCAGTGGTGGTGGTAGTAGTAGTAGTAGTAGTAGTAGTAGTAGTAGTAGTAGTAGTAGTAGTAGTAGTAGTAGTAGTAGTAGTAGTAGTAGTAGTAGTAGTAGTAGTAGTAGTAGTAGTAGTAGTAGTAGTAGTAGTAGTAGTAGTAAGGGGGAAGGTAATCCGTACTGATAAAGTGTTCGATATAAGGACTGGTGATGTCTTTGATTTCTTGTGGAAGATTGTTCCACAGCTGAGCTGCGGAGGTCGCTAAGTTTGTTTTATATACGTCTATCCTAGGCTTCAGAACGTGTAATATATATCGCTGTTTACTGTGTCTAGCATTATATTTAAACAGTGACCAAAGGTAATTTAGGGCATTCCGATATAGTTTGGCCATATTGCGGAGTGGTAGTAAATGAATGCGTTTATATAGTCTACGATTGTCAGCTACGTGCTTACTATAAATTAAACTCATAGCCTGTTTCTGGAGTGAGTAAAGTCCCTTGGCGATTGATTTGGAACAACCGTCCAATATGGTATACTAGCTGTGCGCAACATAAGTGATAATCTCATACTCCTAGTAATGTGCCCGCTCCGTGGCGAAGAGATTGATTGATTGATTTAGGAACCGACATCACAGCATTCGGGGCATTCCCACAAGCGCTCCGTCCCCATCCTCAGCAGCCAGCGAAGAGTTCCAACACCAATAGTACCAGTATCAATCTTATTATATGTCCGTCTCGCCTTTCCTCTGAGCGTCGAACGTCGGCCAGATCCCTTCGTCGCTCCTCGCTGCCTCTTTCTTGCTAGACCATGATGATCCATTTCCTCCTCCGAGGTGTACACGTGCTCCCACAAGGCCGCAACCACGTCTGCCTTGTCATGCATAAATACTCCACCAAGTTTTGCCAAGCCAGCCAATCTGTCCGCCTGTCCATTCTCCAGCACACCGGCATGCTCCGGAGAAAAGATCCAGGCGATGCTTGCCACCTGTGACCTCCGAAGCGAAGCAAGCCACTCTGCATGAAGCTTGCCTATCCTCACCTTCCTCAGCATGCTTTCTGGGTCAGTTACAATCACGATGTATGTGTGTATCGTATTTCTCCATCCAGCGGAAAGCTGCACTGACCACCTCCACCTCCAGTCTTAAGCTAGATGTTGTGGTATCATATGCCAGGCTCTCTTGCACCAAACGTCGACCATTAGCTTTCGCTAAGAATCCCCAGGCACTTATCCTGCCTCAACACCGAACCATCTGTGTAGATAATCACATCACCCGAACGAGCATTATCCTGAATTAATAGTTGCTGGATTTCCACTTCCGTGGCACCTGCTGGCCACTCCCTGCACTCCCGGCTCAATGTGATTATAACTCTGCACAAATCTGATTGTTCCGCAGGCACTCTGGCCCACTCCTCTCCTCGCCAAATGTTTTCCAAGATGCACACCTGTCTGATCATATCCTGCGCCTGAGCCATCCATGATTTCCCTCTTATCAGTCGCTGACCCTTAACTGCGTCCAGCGCCTCTTTCAACGGGTCATCTGTGTCTGCAGCTACTCTGAGGTATGCCTTCGCCTGCATCACATTGAGCCTAGCAGCAACAGTCAGCAAACCAAGGATGTAACGCATACACATTACTGGGGTGTCTCTGGTGCATCCCAGAATGACCCGCATAGCTTCGTTCTGTATGCGCTCTAATTTCACCAGCTGACTCTTTGAGACAGTGAGCAGTCTTAGTCCATAATCAATCACTGAGAGGATCAAGTGCTGGTATAGTGTGAAAAGCATTCTCTGCTCTGTGTCCATTGCAGCCATAGTTTTAAGTGCATTGAGTCCCTTTTGAGATCTTGTCACAACCGTCTCCACGTGGTCCTTGAAAAACAGGTTCCTGTCAAATATGATCCCCAGATACTTCAGTTTGTTCTCTATTACGATGTTCTTGATGATAAGTGCGTGATATGGTCGTTGTCTAGGTAACGATACTCCTGGTGTGTCAATTGAGCTATCTAACTGTCTTACAATATAATTCACCCCCGCAGTGCACATTCACCAGTCATTAAACAAGATTGCGTTGGCGCACATAATCCTTTATTGCAGAAAGAACACGGACAAACGGAACACAACTCTGTATCCAGAAACAATATAATCCATAGAATATAAATATCCTCCTCACAACTTAACCCGTACACATCACTGTCTTCTCACGGCCTGCTTAATCTCGAATCCACAAGACAGGTAATCCAGCTCCTATCCACAGCTGGACCTCACACAATACACCCACACACTGGGTCTAGTCTCCACTAACTATATCACCCACTCTGGGTTCAGGCCTCCATTAACTATCCAACCCCCCACTGGGTTTTAGGCCTGCATTCACAACTGGGAGAACAACACAACACAAGAACTGACCCACAGTCAGTCTAAGCTCCCACGTATTAGCCCACCGATCCGCTCGGCTCCCAAAACATCAACTGTCCTCCAGCGACCCGACTCCTTAGTCGGTCCCAGCTTCCACTGCCAAGTCAAAGTTGTCCACTGTCTTTTAACCCTGCTGTGTAGCCCCTCCCTCGGCTCCCCACAACATTACACCCCAGCCTAAAACTGTCTCTCTCCCCATCCACCCTGGGGTCCTCCAGTCACCCTCACCATTATTTCTCATGGCTGGTTGTTTTTCTCGTAGTCTCGCTACTGGGGTCACTCACCTCAATGTCAATGACCCCAGACATGTATCATTCTCTCTGTTGACACTTCTACCATCTATCGTGAAGCTTGGGACATCAGCTCTCACAATCCTGTTGTCCAGAGAGCACCACAAAACAGCCGCTTTTTCCGCGTGGATGTCAGCACTCATTTCAGTGAAGAGATTACGGACACAGTTGGTAATCCCACATACCCGCGTTCGTAACACAGCTGTGGGCGATTTGGTAGCAGACCATCTAACGTTGTTTTTTTTTAAATTTTTTTTACGAAATGGTATGGGTGCCGGTCGTTTAGAAAGCAATGTAAACTACTGAACGTAAACCTTCAAAGAGATCACAACAGCAAAAATTGCTGGTTTTGACTTTGACGTACTGTAAAGGACATGTAAATAACTGTAACCTATTAATGTATTATTTATCCACTTGGAAAATGGACACTGTGACTGTGTATTCGTCGCAGCAGAGTTGAAAGCTACCTAAACAAAAATGGCTCGTAGCGCCTCCCGGGAAAGAAAGAAGAGAAACTTGTTCACTGAACTCTCCTGTTTCCTTCAGAACGCTTCTGTGCGTCGGTAGGGTCGTACTACTACCAATTCTCTAAATTAACTAACTCAAACTGTCTCATGTTAACGTACATAAAAATAAAATTAAAAAAAAAAAATATGTATATGCAAGTGACACACTGAAGACTAGTCCGTCACACCAACCACCAAATGTATTTTGTTCAGAAATTGGGCAGTATGGAATAACCCCAGAGACAATGAGTCACTGTGACTAGGAACCTCGACGAATAGAAATAATACATATGGATACAGGCAAATGTTTAGACGAAATTTTTGTCAACAACTAACAACGACAAAACCATTCTTTTTAAATCACAGATAACGCAAAGAATACTTATCTAGTAACCCAGGAGTGGTCCCATCAACACACTTCTCTAGTCATATTGTGAGGTTCAATTAGGACTCCAATATTAGCTCAGCAGCAGTCTACTCTCTTTCTCGATATCATTATAGACGCTATCTCGTAATCACAAACAGTACAATAGATTCACAACAGTTCGTGAAGATAATATGTTAGAATGCATAACAGGCACAAATGATAACTCCATTTGTTTTACTATTTTCATCTTCTCTTCTTCTTGCGAACCTTTTTGTAAAGTATTACACCGTGATGCGAGCACTTAAGATGCCAATTTTGATTTTTTTTTTTTTTTTTAGTTTTACTCTACTTCTATACTCCTTTGGATTGAACGGTATTCAGTGGTGTCAAATAAGGTTTCCCAGTTAGCTATACCAAAGATTGAGCAGAATGTGGCTCGAATGGCTGAAATTAAGGTAGAGACAGAGGAGACACTGACATAAATACAAAAAGAAAGAAGAATAGGTAGAACAACTCAATAAACAGACAATGAATGAAACACCACAAACAGACGACATTAAGAGCATGTCCCAGATAGAAGAGGAAGTAAATGAAGAAGAGAATGTAAGTGAAAACGAAATCAACCAAGAGCACGCGGTGACCAGGAAAAAAAGAGACTACATTCCACCAAGATCGAGAGTTCAAATCGTTCGTGATTTGAAAGAAGTGATAAACCACGAAGATGTGACGATAGTCAAAGACACAGGAGAAACAGATGGAGCCAGCCAGCGGGACAATGGCTGGCAAACCACTACCTGAAAGAAGAACGTCATGATACGAGGCGGGAACCTATCAACACCAAGCCTTACAAGTGCGCGACCAGACATGAGAAACGACAATATGGATGAAATTCACACAAAGACATAAACTGCACAGATTCCAGGAAGCAAAATACGCAGCCCTATCTCTGCAAGTAGAAAAAGAAACACCATATAGGCTCCTAATATAACCAAAAGAAAGTTCTACTGAACATTGGATGGAACATCTTGTATTTTTCTTCAAAAATCTCAATCAGAATCGGATTAGACCGGGATGTATTGTTAATTGTTCTTTCAAACTTAACAAAACTATCTTTCCTTGAATATAGTCCTCATCGATCCACTTGTAGAGCAATTAGCTACTCCTAAGCTCAAGAAACTACCCTTCAAAAAACCCAAATGGCACTCTATGTTACATACTTCCAAGGTCGATTGTAATTGCACATGCTTCATTGCATGTGTCAATGCCCGTAGACAAAAGCTACTCCGTTTTCCCAGGTTTCTGAGTTTTATATGGGACGTTCCAAGAGTAAGTTGAACGATACCTAGCATTTCAGGTTGACATAATAGTTTCTTGGCAGTTATTTTTTTCCAACAGCCAGCCTGCATTTTGCATGGCGATTATCCTATATGCCTGTATTAGACAGATGCATCAAGTAGCTGTGAAGCCGTTCTTCTTTTTTGGATTCATGCTCTAGTCGGTAGTTGAGCGGATGTCTTTTTCAAAAGATGTCCAAACCACTGTATTTGTTGTCTCTCGATTAAACCGACGCATCGTGTTACGCCTATAACGTTTCTGATATCGTTGTCTCATCTTATATCTCTTCTGAAAACTCAAGCAGCCTTTCTTAAGAATTTCACCATACACGTGCGAGCTATCTTTGGTTAGGGCAGTTAGAGGTTTCTTTGAACGTTTTTTTTTTTTTAAATACTGATAGCAAAGTTTTAGGGATAATAACACACTGTTTATCATTTATCATAGTCATTTCCCCCAACGAATTCTCTTCATGGTCCGCGATTTTGGTCATGGATATCCAGCCTTTGATCATCAGGTTCCGTTTATTTGTCAATAGAGCCTAGCAAATAACTCCTGAACCGCCCCCCTAATGAACTTATAAAAGAGTTAGCAACTAACAGGGCATTCATAAAAGCATCCCTGCGATAAATAACCAACAAAAGTATACTAAGTTGCTATATGTTGAATGAGCTGAGTGATGTTAAACTGCGCTCCTACATTTACATCTGAACATCATCATCATGTGCCATGTCGATAAGTCATGTTTCGGCATCTCACACGATTGCCAGTCATGGAGCAGATCGGTCGTTTGTCTCGATTAGGCCAAGTGGCCAAGCCGTCCAGACATTTACTCTTCTGCCTTCTCCCTGTCCTTTTCTTCTTAATTTTGCCTGTTGTCACCAAGTTTTCCACTTTATTTTATTCGTGTAATTTCTAATCAGTTTACCGTTTCCATTTGTGTCTTGTAGGATTTGATCATTGGTTTTTTCTGTCTGTCCTTGGTATTCTTTGCATTTTCTTCTGAAATAATATTTCCTCCACAATTACATGTTTTTTTTTTTTTAAATTTTCAGCTTGCCTACTCATTTTCCACGTTTCACATCCAGACCAAAGTACAAATCTGATTCTATATAAAAAGAACTAGGCCAAAGTATGCAATATGTACCTGGCGTTGCTTTAAAGCAGAGGTCCCCAAACCACGGCCCGGGGGCCACTTGTGGCCCGCCAGCTGTTAGTAAGTGGCACGCGAGGTCTCGTTATTTAAAATAATGTATTTTAATAATTTCAAAAAATGCACTCTGAGCGCCCCGTCAGCGTGCGATAATTTACTCTGCTCGTGTTCGTTATGTTCAGATATGATCGAATGCGCCTGTTCAGTTAGCAAAGTTCAGCTGATCATACGATTTCATTCTGGCGACTATTGTCTGTCGAATAATTGGAACACTTACGTTCATTCGCCCAGAGATACATTTCTCGGCTTGGTTCGACTTACAGATGCAAGCAGTCATTTTCCGCAATGGATGTTATAAAAATCAAGCTACGTTCCAGACTCACCGACAGTAACCTAGCTGCGCTTATGACTTTGGGCACGACAGATTTGTGCCCAGACATTGATAAACTGGCATCTTAACTTAAGTAACTGATTATGAAGAACAGTTACAATTGTAAATTAATTACATTACTAGCGATTTTCGAAACTGATTAAAAATTTATTGTTAAATGAATTTTTGTAGTACTGACACTGACTGCCTTTAAAGTTTTAGTATTTTGTTAACGAAAGCTAAGAAAGGTAAGAATGATATTGCACGACAATTATAATTTTATAACGTTGTGGCCCGCTTAACTACCGAAAGTAGTAGATATGGCCCTCTGCTTGAAAAGCTTGGGAACCACTGCTTTAAAGTATGGGAGAAGACCAGCGACAAGGAAATAAACCGGCATCCTAGATGTTGCCTAAGATATGTGGAATCCTTTGTATTTGACATGTTACGCTGCAGATCTACTGTGGAGTCCCACTTCCCCTACCTGAGTTTCCAGAAGTTAAAGTATTGAAGTATTACGTAGTACACTGAGAATATTTGTGTGTGTGTGTGTGTGTGTGTGTGTGTGTGTGTGTGTGTGTGTGTGTGTGCGTGTGCGTGCGTGCGTGCATGTGTGCGTGCGTGCGCGCGCGTGTGTGTGTGTGTACGTGCAAGCGTGCGCGCTTCATGTGTCTTATTATGTCATTTTCAAATATGTAAAGCCTGTGCAACGTTTTGATCTTTTCAGTTAGGCGATGAAGAAGAAGCTCAAGCAGAGAATGAGGTAAGAATTAGACTGGACATTAATTTAGAATTTAAAAAGACTGAAGTAACTGAAATTACGAAAGCTAATTTTTACGAGGGAGCTTCAAATGATTTTTTAAATATTTGTGTGTGTGTGTGTGTGTGTGTGTGTGCGCGTGCGTGCGTGCGTGCGTGCGTGCGTGTGTGCGTGTGTGCGTGTGTGTGTGTGTGTGTGTGTGTGAGAGAGAGAATATATTCTGGAAGATTACAGCACAAATGTATCATTGTTCGATGAATTCACCACTGCGTTCAATGCAAGTCCGTCAGCACCGATAAAGTGCTTGGATTCCTGTAGAAAATAATGCGCTTGGTCGTGTGCGTAAGCATTGGCCCGAAAAATATTTCCTCTCAGTGACTCTTTGTGTTGTCCACACAGGTGTAAATCACTTGGGGCTAGGTCTGGCGAGTACGGGGGATGCGGTACACACTGAAAGTGGAGGCCTTCGGTGGTTTCAACCATTGCAATATGGGGTCAAGCAGTTTGTTGGTGCAAAAGGACACCTTTACTCAGAAGTCCACGTCGTTTGGATTTGATTGCGGGTCGAAGATGATTCCTGAGAAGATCTGTATACGTGTCACTGGTGACAGTTTTCCCTCTTGGCATGTAGTACGCTAAAATAACGACTCGTTCATCCCAAAAGAGTCAGCGGAATCTTCCCTGAAGATGGCTGCGTGCAAAACTTCTTTGGTTTCGGTTAGGAGGGATGGAGCCATTCCTTGCTCGTTCTCTTTATATCCGGCTTGTTGTAGTGAATCTAGGGTTTCATCTCCAGTAACAATTCTGGATCGGAAACCATCACTTTCTACTTCAAAGCACCGCAAAAGTTCTGGACATGCAACAATGCGTCGTTGTTTCAATTCTGGGGTAAGCTGCTGTGGCAGCCACCTTGCAGACACTTTGCGGTAATGTAGTACAGCATGGATAATGTGATGCGCTGAACCTTGATTAGTGTCAATATGTGCAGGTAATCTCACAGGTAATCGGCGGTTTTCCTGTACGAAGCCTTCAACGGCTGCAATCGACTGGGAGGCCATTACTCGGTGAGCCAGACCCGGCCATGAACTGTCACAGAAGTCACGCCGTTTTGAAACGTTCTACTCCTCTCATACACTTGCTGGACTGACAGGCATGCATCGCCATTACTAAACCTTCATTCGCCGATGGATTTCTATAGTTTAACCCCTTGACTGATCAAAAGAACGGATAAAAGAACGCTGCTAATCTTTGGTGCATTTGAAAAGTTCGGCGTCAATGTTTAAATTGTCCTTATGATGTCACCATGTTTATCTACATCGTGATTCAAATGCCGAACACTCTTGGCATCATTAACAACATTATCGACAGGTTACAAGATAATGACGTGGTTACTGTAATTGCTATTACACTTGTACAGTTTTCATTTAATGCAACTGTGACTAGACATTCGTCGCCGCAGACGTGAAAGCTCATCATCAAGCGCCATGCCGGCTGGCGTAGGCATTCATGACTATCCACAGATCTTGGTCTTTGGTTTTCTGGATCAACTCCACTGTTGGTACTCCTCCAAGCCTCCTTCTCAATCCATGTACATCATTTCTCTTGGTATGTCTCTGCCTCTCTTCCACTCCATCTTTCCAGCTGTCACGATGTTCTCCAATGCTTCTCTTCTCATCACATGACCCCCCCCCCCCTCCCCCCAAAAAAAACTGCCTCTTACTTATTGTTGTATATAATGTTCTAATTTCATTAACCTCTTTCAGGCCGTCGTGGTTAGTTACTTTGGCAGTTCAAGGAGTTCAGAACATTCGTCTCAGGAACCACATCTCTGTTGCTTCCAATCGCTTCCTAATTTGTTCATATACGTTCCAAGATTCACAGCCATTCAGCAAAACATGTTCTATATAGCACTTCAGCACGCTCTTTCTTACATTCAATAATAGTAGCTTATTGCATAAGATAGTCTTCATTTTCTTAAATATAGCCGTTGCTTGCTCTATCCTGCTCTTAATCTCCGTTTTGCATCTTCCATCTGATGTTATAAATTCCCCTAGGTATTCAAAACTATCCACTTGGTGAAGAATTTACCCTTCTATCTCTATTTAACATTTGGGTGTAACCTTTTTCTTTGATGTCACCATCGCTACTGCTTTTCTAATATTCAAGGAGAGTTCTTTCTTTGCACTCTCTGTTACTACAATGTCCAACATCTGTTGTAGATCTTTTACATTATCCTTTACATTCGGGAGTCTCTGTGGCGAAGTGGTCAAGCCGTTTGACTCGTGCTCCGAAGGTTGTGGGTTCGATTCTGGGCCGGGCACTTCGGTTTACGAGTTAAATGTTTCGGAGACTCCTGTGGGTCGTCGCTAAAAGCTACGGAGTTCGTGCTTTCTGCGACGCTTTCCGTGCTGCGGAAAGAGACCGAGCCATATGGGATAAAACCCGGTGCAATGAAGTCGACCCTGTCGACTTTTAAGCGACTTTCTTTTTTTTTTTTACATTATCGGCCATCAATACTGTGTCATCTATACAGCGTATATTGTTTATATTATAACCACCGAATGTTATTTGTTGCTTCTCTTTGATCTCTCTCTCTCATTATTACTTCGCTATATAGAGAGAAGAGATCCAGTGACAAAACACATCCCAGTCGTACTCCCAGCCTTATTTGTTCATAATTTCCTTCTTTATTTCTCATTTTAGTTGCTACTACTTGGTTCCAGTAAATAACTTTTGTATTATTCTGAGATCTTTCCCATCAATGTTAATATCTTCCAACATTTTAGTCATTTCATCATGTTTTACTTTATCAAGTGCCATAGTATAATCTATGAAGCACAAATATATGTCTTTCTGTGTCTCTATTTATCTGTCTAATAGTGTCCGTAATGTACATATTGCATTGCGTGTGCCCTTTCCGTCCACAAATCTGTTCTTCACCAATTTCTATTTTTATTTTCTTTCTTGTTCTTCTCATTATAACTCTGAGTAGAAGCTTAGGACATGACTTATAGGGTTAATCCTGCGAAAATCTTCGCATTCAATTGCTCCAAGTCTTTTTGGTATAGCTATAAATACAGATTTCAGCATATCTCTTGGCAGATATTGCCATGTGTCAACGGGTCCTAATAGAATATAACAGTGAAAGCCAACAGTTGTCTAACCCTGAGGCACCTAAAGCAAGGGGAGAAATAAAAAGTTAGCAGAGCAAAACGCAGTTGTCTAACCCTGAGGCTCTTAGAGCAAGGGGAATAATAATAGTTTAGCAGGGAAGAACCCAGTTATCAAACCCTGAGGCACTTGGTGCAATTGAGCGCTAATCAACCGGCGTGTACACCTCGAGCTAAGTGGAAAGCACGGGGAAAAAATGGGACCACGGTTAACTAAGAGGCCCAGAAGAGTTGGGACTTCACTTGGGACGCAGGCCAACATCGGTTAAGAAAGTTAGTAATATCACTGAGTTTTATTCATTGGAATGGAGAAAGAATAACAACGAGATCTGACTAAGCTAAATGCTAAAGATGAAGGAACTGGAGAACAGGTGACCTTCTAGTTGGCGTCTAAAAGAAACTATTAGTATGGGCGATTCGCCAGTATGTTCGCTGAGCATGTGTTAGCATATTTCATGGCCATATTTGAGGTGGGACATTGTGTCATAGGATGATATACTTTTGTTTTATATGTATGAACATGCCGACTGATTTATGTGTTGCGACAATGTTTAGTAGAATATGGACAGAAGGACACATGCCATCGTTGATGAGACAGAGGTATCCCCCGACCGACTAACGCTGTGTGGGAATTGAGTGAGTGTCACATTGAGTAAAACAATATCTCTGCCAGCGGGTTGCGGGAAGGACAGGGTGCACTCATTTAATAAAGTCATCATCAACCTGACACGGTGTCCGGCGTCCTTTGTTTCTACTCAAACAAGGTTGAACTGCAGTACCAGTACGAGCCATTACATAATTGACATACCACAATAGGTACGTGGCAGATATCCACTGCTGTAAATATCATTCAACGTTTTGGTTAATACATCCTCTCCACATTCACCCATTACTTCTACTTCTTCTATTGTGATTCCATTTGGCCCAACTGTTTTTCCTTTCTTCATATGTTTGACAGCGTCAGCGACATATTCTTTTAGAATATGTGAACCTTCTAAGTTACTGTCTTCTGTTAATTCTGACTTTTCTCCATCATTTAATTCTCTTATATACTCATTCCACCTCTTGACTATAGCATCTTCCTCCAATAATATCTTTCCTGTTTTTGATTATAAACACTTCTTATTTTTCTTCCTGATTTGTCTTTGCATATTTTTGTATCTTTAACAGAAACAAATTATTCCCACTGTCCTTATATACTATCTAAGGAACCCACAGCCAAGGGAAAGGGCTTGGTAGAATCAGCGGGGAACGAATACTCTTTTGAGCTTGACTCTAGTCCTTCTTCTTCTTCTTCTTATTCTTCTTCTTCTTCTTCTTCTTCTTCTTCTTCTTCTTCTTCTTCTTCTTCTTCTTCTTCTTCTTCTTCTTCTTCTTCTTCTTCTTCTTCTTCTTCTTCTTCTCCTTCTTCTTCTTCTTCTTCTTCTTCTTCTTCTTCTTCTTCTTCTTCTTCTTCTTCTTCTTCTTCTTCTGCGTTCATCCGGAGTGGTTTTTTTTTCCAGATGTAATTGCGGTGTGTTGTTATGCACACCCTTGGGCCTAAAACCTTAGGCCAACTCATCCCTTTTTTGTGTGCGTTTTTTTTTTTACCAGGTTAGTAGCCCTTGGTGACTCTCACTTTAGTGGTGTCGTCTATATCCAAGCTAGTCAAGTTGGAACGGTCGAAGACTTCACGGTCAGCCCTCAAGGGAAGGCAAGGACAGTCCATGGCATTATCCGCCTTCCAGGAGGCTTCCATATTTGCAGAGCCGACACATATCGATCTGGTGCAGGGCTCACTCTGGGAATCGCCACGTCCTGCTCATGGCTGCTTTAATTCCTCACTTCAATGTATTGGGCATTTCGTTCGTTAAGGGCCGCTCCTACACAAACCAGATCGGGCTGCAGACGGTATCCACTCAGCGAGCTTTCGATTCGGACGTGTGCTAGTCATTGTACCCGGAAGACAATATAGTCAGAGCTGTTTCGGATACGACGGACATTCAGAAAATTAGTTAGTCAGAGCTGTTCCGGTTACGAAGGACATTCGGAAAACTAGCTAGTCAGAGCTGTTTCTGGCACGTGGGACATTTCACTCGGACGTTTTTGCGTTGTGCCAGTTTCTATTTGCCACCCTAAGGCCTGCACATCCGGCTTCGGAATGCGTTTTTAATCAGGTTAACCGTCCTGGAGGTTTCGAGAGACATTTTGGTGTGGTATCGTCCACATCAAAACTGATTGAGTTAGAGCGGCTACAGACATCACGGTCAATCCTCAAGGGAATGCAGGGGTAGACCATGAGCATTTTCCGCTACCCTAGGATGCTTTCATATTTGCAGAGCCGGCACATAGCGCTCTGATGATGGAACCCAAGGAGTCACCACGTCCTGCTCAATGCTGTTTTTATTCCTCACTTCCATGTATTTGGGCATTTCGTTCGCCACTGGCCACTACCCACGCAAACCAGGAACTGTCAGTCTCCGGGCGACATCCACTCAGCACGCTTTTCCTTCGGACTTCCACGTAATGGATTCGCTAGCCAAGCGTTCCATTTCGTGTTAATGGGACGTTTTTCCACCTTCGACAATGCTCACTCAGTGAGCTCTGGTGCAGATTTGCATTGTAACCACTACGTGTGATTGTGATGCTTTTCCACCTTTGGTGACGTTCACGAGGTAGGCTACATGTGCTGCCGGCTCAGCACCTTACCTCCATATAGCAGAGAGAGAGTAAAGGTCAGGCTCTCTCATCCTGGGATCCCTCATTTCCCCCAGATGAGAGCCTTAAAACAGTATCTGGACTAAGCATGTAGCGTGCTCAGCATCTCACTTCATTTTGAGGTAGATGAGTATCGGCCCAGCTCTCACATCTGAGATTTAACGGCTTAGAGGCGTTCAGCCATATACCTCAGCTGTGAGCCTTAAAGTATGTTTCCGGGTCAAAAATTAGTGCCATCTGTGCCTGTTTTAGTATTTGACTGCTATCCTTAGCCTACCTGCAGAGCAGCAGGTTGTGTCTCTCTTAGTCTGATCCCTACCCCATAATCCGACATGTAGTTGTGCTTCCGTCGGCATAGTTCTTGGAGTCTTTGGGACACGCAAGCCCCCCCCCCCCCCCCTTACAGCGGCAAGGTGAAGACACCTCAGGGGGGTGACTATAGTCCGACTTTGTGAAGACACGTGAAAGGTGTAGCATAGGTAGGAGCGCAAGTCCAATTGAAATACCACTATTATCGTTTCTTTACTTATTCAGTCCGGGGAGATTTGTTCGCAGCAGACGAGCAATATCTCCGGCTGGCCTATTCCCATTGGTCGCTGGATTCGCACGAGTCAGGCAGGGAGTCTGACGGTAGTACACGCTTACATGGGTCCGGACACTTACGATTGACACGTGTACACGTTCTTAGGTCCAGGCAGGAGTGAGGCCCTCATCTGCGAGATAATGGCTGAACGCCTCTAAATCAAGTCCCACGGTTGTGAGGGTCTGTCCACCGCTTGCCTCGTGCTCTTGGAGGTGAGATCTCGGAGGTTTGACGCTGAGCCGCCAGCGTCTGCAGCCTACCTTGTTCCAGACGTACTGGTTATCCTTTCCTCTGGAGTAAACAAGGCAAGGCCGGGAGAGGGAACATGCTGCGTGGGCAATACATGTTCTCTGAAGCTCTGCCCAGGTATTGTGTGATGGAATTTTGGCCAAATTCCAATCCACATACTTTCGTCTGTCAATAGAAACAAATTCAATTTTCTTGCACTGCTCGTTTAACCAACATTCTTTTTCCTTCACACAATTATTTCTTATTTCTTTATTTATCTCGTTATATTATTATATATCATTTTTACTCTGTTTTCTTTTGGCCTTAAACTTTAAGATTTCTACAGTCATCCATTTTTTCTTAGCTTTTTGATTTCTTTCCGGTAATATTTCTTTGCTCGTTTGATGAATGGAGTCTCTTAACATTTCCCATTCATCGTTTATAGCTGTATTTTAGCTATTGCATTGCACCAATTTTTCACAATCGTTTTGTATTGTTCTTGAATTTCTTCATCTATCTTCAAAACATCTTGGTTAAGTCTCACGTTCTTAACCACTTTTTGTTCTCTCTTCAGTCTTACTTTTATTATCACACATAGTGGTACATGATCACTACTACAGTCAGCAGCCGTTATTGTCTTTACATTAATTAATGCATTTCGAAACCTTCTATTAATATGTAGTCAATTTGGTTGAGTATTTTCTTATCAGGGTTTTTCCATGTGTATGGTCGTCGTTTATGGTTTTTAAAAGAGGTGGTCCCAATTATTATATCATTAATATTTGCCCATTGTATTAATTGCTCTCCTCTTTCATTTATTGTACCTAAACCATAATTCCCCACTACATCCTCCGTTTTTCCTTTTCCTACTTTTGCATTAAAATCACCAAGTATTGTTTTTATATCTTGTGATATAATTTGAGACATCGCCATTTCTACTTTGTCGTAACAATGTTGTATTTCGTCATCACTACTGCTTGTTGTTGGTGTGTATACTTGTAACATATTTTATCTATTGGTTTGCCTTTCAATTTGACCATAATAACTCTATCTTAAATACACCAGTAACCATTAAGCGATTTGGCTGTTTGTTTGTAAAATACTAGCCTTACTTCTTTTTCGTGTGTATCCCTTCCAGAATAAATTATTGTGTGTTTGGTGTTTATAATTTTGCCTGATCCCTTCAATCTCATCTCACTTATGCCTAGGATATTAAATTTCATGCTTTCCATTTCATTTATAACATTGTGCAACTTTCCATGCTCATTTAACGTTCTAACATTCCATGTACCTATTTTAAATTTATTCGTTTTAATTAAGATGTTGCCTTCAGTCTCTGAATGACAGTTTGGTAGCACCTGTGGCACATGACTGTCCCTATCGGATGAGTATGTCCTAAGACAGCCATTGATGTCGTTTACTGCCATTGAAATGGTTTAGTCATGAAGTCTTGGAAAGATAATGTGGTGGTTTCCCCTTGACTTCCACATCCACATTACCTCAGCCTTTGACAGTCTCTCCGACTGTCAGGACAGATGAGTGCCTTGCTCTGCTCAGCTGTAGAGCCGTCCATTTATGTCGGTGGTCACACGGTGGCCTGTGAATCTGGCCGCAGTATAATTTGATCCTGACCCGCAGTTTATATACGAATTTATACAGTATCTTCATCTGTCGGTACCCAACACCAAGACAGCGCAAACCATTTCTGTCGGAGACGATCTTTCCCAGGCAGATAATTCATCCTATCATGATATGCAACATAAGAGCTGCTTAGCTTACAATTCCTAGTGTTGTTCGGAGTTCTTTTGATCTCGCTAGCCATCTTTTTTTTTTTTCGCTTATCCTTTACAGAACATCACTGTCAACACTAGCATTTTACCGCTGTCGTTGATTTCTTGGCAAGATTACGCCCAATAGTTAAGAACAAACATGTATCAATAACTACTAAGAAAGCACTTTACAACACAATCTTCCTACCGACTCTATGCTATCAATGCTAAACCTGGACAATGACAGAAAAAGAGAAAAGAAAAATCACAGTAACAGAAATGAGGTTCCTGAGAAGAATACTCAACGTATCAAGAAGAGATAAGATCAGAAATGAAGAAATCAGGACTAAAGTGGGGGGTTAAAGCTGCACTAGATTTTATTAGAAAGCAGCAAGTCAAATGGTTTGGCCATGCAAGTAGGTTACCAGTCAACAGCATACCACAACAAGCAATGATGTACAGACCAGATGGAAATAGAGGAAGAGGCCGACCACGTAAACGTTGGACGGAGGGAATAGCAGAGTCCATGGGAATATCGATATATGAAGCCCATAATCGGGCACTCTCACGATGTTTATACTTCACCTCGACACCCCAAGGTACAAGAGGAACACGATGAGATGAGATGAGATGAGATTACACTCAGTAGTTTGCCATTGCTTTCTTAGCTGCCGGCTCACTTATCTCGTAAGTTACCAACACGGCGGGAACCGCTTCCAATTCTCGCGCGCTGCGTTACCCCACGTGGATAAAAGAGATTACGGAGAAAAGTCGTTTAACCTCTCGGCCAGGGAGCCCGGCATTGCCATCACTAAACACATAATGCAGCGTTTTAATTCGAAAAGGTTTCATGTAGATAGATGTTCTACCTGATGTGTGTTATTTACAATCAAAACAAGGACGTCACCGCCAATGCACAAAAGCTTTAGTCATTGAGTTAGAGATTACTCCAGAAGTAAAGTTAACCATAAGTAATAATGTATTTACAAGACCTTGGAATTGTATAAAACATATATTGGAAACAACAAGCTGCCATAAGAATAATTGAATATGAAGTAGGTCAGCATCAGCCTATTAAGAGAGATGTGAGACAGGGATGTGTAATGTCTCCAGATCTGTTTTCCCTGAATAGTGAAAATATTTTCAAAAATGTATAAGATATAAAAGGAATCACCATTGGAGGAAGAAGCAGCAATAACATTAGATATGCAGATGATATAGTATTGATTGCAGACAATGAGCAGGATCTGCAACATTTGAGATTTTACAGACGTAGAAACCAGGCGGCGTCCGCTTTGTGAGCCGGCCATCTACTGGAGTAATTGTTCGTCATAGTTTCAAACGCCAATTGCCAATTGTTAGTCAGATTTTTAAATGCTGCGAGTATCGGCTTTTTTTTGTTTTTTCCTTCTGTCTACTCATTCCTTCTTGATTATAGAATGCGAGATAAGTTCTGACAAGGCCTACGCGTTCCATCACACTCCTACTAAACTGCTTCTGAAGTTCCTTGGAATCAGTATGTAGTCAATTTGATTGCGAATATAGTCTCCAGGGCTTTTCCACGTATATAATCGTCGAGGATGTTGTTCTAACCAGGTGTTACCTATTACCATTTTATGGTATTCTGCCCTTGCTATTAATTTGTCACTTCTTTCATTCCTATCACTTACACCAGTAGTTCCCAAGCTTTTCAAGCAGAGGGCCATATCTACTATTTTCGGTAGTTAAGCGGGCCACAACGTTATAAAATTACAAAAGTAGTGCAATATAATTCTTACCTTTATTAACTTTCGTCAACAAAATTCTAAGGCTTTACAGGCAATCAATATCTTCATAACGTGTCGTTGCGAACTGAACAGGCACATTCGATAATATCTGAGCTAAACAATCACGAGCAGAGTAAATTATCGCACGCTGACGGGGTGCTCCGTGTGCATTTTTGAAATTATTACACTATATTCCTGGACTTCTGACCCCTGTACTATTACACCTGGGTTGCCGCAGAGATCTGCCTTGTCCCCAGTGCTCTTTAATGTCTACACCAGCAAAATCACAGCTATTGAGACACCAGGTGTGGGTAGAATCTTGACATTTGCAGATGATGTGCTGGTGTACAGACAGGGCAGAGACAGGGCCAGTTTGGCGAAAGACTTACAGTTGGCGGTAAACAGGGTGGCGGAGTGGTGCAGGGACGAAGGGGCCATTATACACCCAAACAAGGCATCGGTTGTGTGGTACTCCCTGGATAACCGGATCGTCAAGGCAGATGTCCCAGGTATTATGTTGAATGGATGTCCTCTTAGTCGAGAGAGTAAATTGAAGTACTTGGGTATCACCTTTGACAGGTGTTTGTCTTTTAAGGATCATGTGGAGGCTTTGGTGGTGAAGGCTGGTAGGGGGTTTAATGCATTGAGGGCTATTACAGCAACCGGGATAGATCAGAGGATGCTGTACAGGCTCTTTCAGCAGTTAATTTCTGTCATTGAGTATGGTTTGGGGCTGCTAACAGTATCAAAGAGCCAGCTTGAAAGGTTGGAGCGCATACAGAATGCTGCCATGCGGTTAATCCTGGGGTGCACAAAGGACACACCAATTATATGCATGAGGCATATCCTGGCGCTACCAACAATGACAGATAGGCATAGGGTCCTTCAGGCCAAATGGTACCTGAGAGTTGCCGCAGACAGGGGTCACCCGCTGCATGCAGCAATGGATATGGTCAAGGGTCATAGACTAAGACGAGGCAGGTCCTGGATGGCACAGGCAGAACTTTCTATACGTCAGGTGTGTGATCTAGAGACCATCAATTGTTACAGAGAGTGGGTGAAGTTCCGGAAGACATGGCGGACCGGCACAATGTAATAATAACACTGGGTCGTGAGTGCAGAGAATGGGCAGCGGGCCACACAGAGTTTGAAGTGCAACAGCTGATCTAGAGCAACACACATCAAGGTGACATAGTCATTGTGGGATGTGGATTTTAATCTAAGAGAATATTTTGTTAAATGTGTCTAGGGGATTTAGGTTTGATTCTCTGGTCACTGCTAGAATGCAAGGTGATCATGGAATTCTACCATAAACACAAGAAGAAATATACTTCACTCCTGTTCATAACTGTATTTATGAGTAATTCTCCATTCCCACTTATCACCTTATTATTTACTATAGTGTTAGAGGATAGTGATTGTTTAAAACATATAAATCAACCACGGTTGAACAACTGGACTTGACGTAAACATCAAAAATTTTGGACAAACAGTTCAGGCATTAAATCAAGATCTGTAGAAACATACATGAAAGTGTAATGGCCACATTGATTTTCATGAACAGGCATGGGAATGATTTGCAATATCAAAACACATTATCCCCATTGTCCAAAGAAAAAAAAAACCAATGTTATTACAAACAACACAACAACCACAAATTGGTTCTACGTCATTGACTTTTTTTTACATAGATAAAATAAGCAAAACATTGGTCTAAGTGCAGAAAACCCAAACCTATAAAACATTTGTTTCTGACACCAGTTACAATTCTCATGCTTAAAAATAATGAGATGGTTTCAGAGTACTCAACCAAACAACCCCCACCTGTTGGTTCTACCATTCACTGGGAAAAAAAAGCTACTGACCTTATACATCCATGGCATGGAGGAAAAAAAACCACATATAGAATATAAAGCACAATTAGTAACAATAATTAAACTAATCATTTAATTATAGTCCTTTGTCCTTAGGTGTTGCTGTCGGTTATTCTTCTCCAGTGCGAAGCAGATAAAGCCCATATTTATCCGGGCAGAAATAAATGTACTCAGTCATTTTCTACTTACATTATGTCCACTGAAGTTGGCTGGTGAATATTTATAATCCATAATCCAAGAATAGAATTATACACAAGCACATATCCCCCCCCCCCCCCCCCCCCCCCCCCATGGAGCTGAATTCAAGAATACTCTGTTGCAGTGGGCTCTGTGGTCCAATTGAAATTGGTGCCTCAGTATGTCAAGCTTTCAGGAGGATACATCTTGAGTCTTCTGACCAGGTTCTTCCCTATATCATCTTATCGATTAAAAAGATGACGACTGTCCAACAGCTCGGGTAATGTTAACCATTTCCCAGTTTAGTTCAAAAGGCTTTGTCACACACCCGGTTCATGTCGATAGGCCATCCCCCACTTGGTGATGGGGCAATTAGGCCGACATGAGACCAGCATAGAGTTCTGATTCATTTCATTTCAGTGTAGAACATACAATGTTGAGACATTCATTCGTTTCATCTGGACTTTTGTCCAGAGTTGGTCTGCTGCAGGCATGGAACTGAAGAATATTAATTCCGACACACAAACTGGGAGTCGCACAACAAGCAGGTGATTCGTGTTGTTGCATGCGTAGAGGCATTTACTCCGCTAGCTTCTTTCGTATGGCCTTCCTGATGGTGTTTCGGTTCTGAGATATCGAGTGTATCTGGCTGCTTTCAGGGTGTTGTAGATTTGAACCTTGAGGTAATCTGGTTTCTAAGTTGTTTTTCAGTTGGTATTAAGATGGTACCTTGGTCGTACTGGCTTATGTTGTTTCAGTGTCTCTTGCCATTTGTTTGAGTTGGTGTTCGTATCTAGAACTTGGCGTTGAGTCTGCTGCTGTATGACTGATTGAAGGATTATTCAATCCTGAACAGGAAACTGGGAATGTCCCATGGTTTCGTTGACCTCGCGGATTGATGGTGTACCAGGCGGTATCTCCCAGGCGTAAAAGTAGATGATACTCTGTTGTCAGTGTATTTTGAATATCCATTTATCTTGATGGACAATTAAATACAGAGATCCATCCTGGATATCCTGACAGAAGTAGGACTATCAATCGCTGAGTGTCTCTCTTCAACAGGCCTTTCGCTGGCTAGGCAGCGGATAAGCATAGCCGTCAACGTTGATGTTTTTCTAGATCAAGACTATGGTTAGGACAGGTTGCCATTTATCACTTACATCAGGTTGTTGACCCAGGATCCTGATTGGTGAAATGTCCAAATCCAAACCACTACTCGCTACTGTCTATAGAAATGGATGACAAAGAATACAACACAAGCATTAATACTTTGTGGTGTGCTAACATTTTCACAACACAATTACAAACAAAAAAGGGGAAGGAGATAGGAGTGGGTTTCCAAGTTCCATGTCCCTCCTTGCTTGTTGTAGAGCCATTCTGACTCTAAATGTGAGTAAGATATTTTCTCACTTTGAATATTCTGTTCTCATGTTGTTACTGGGACTATTTGGTGAGTGAAGCCATGCTCTCCATCCAACCATGTTGATATTGCCTCTCTCATACTTGAAGAGAATAACCTATCCATAATCTCAGTTGTTTCTAATGCCGCGTCTTCCTTCCGTCGCTATAATCAGCATTAGGCCAAGGCTATTCAACATTGTCTTCTTATATACTGACATGCACAAGGATTCTTACATCACCATCATCATGTCCCCAAGGGTAACATTAAAATGTATATTCCCACAGTAAAGAGTAACAATCATTACATAATATAATTCTCATAACAGAGAGAACCAAACATGTACATTTCTCTGATAATAAGTACATGATAATCATACATGATAATTACATAATGATAATGCCGGAGCCTATGTTTTTGGATTCCCTCATTGGTTAATCCATAAACTAAAACATAAATTGTTGTCCCCCACTACTTACAGCAGCATGAGGTTAGTGAACGTTGTGATATAATTTGCGTATTACTGCTAGTATTCGGAGTGTTATTGATCAGAATAACATATGCCGCATGGACCAGTCTTCTGACTATTGCAAGCAATTTATGAACATCAATCTTCGCTTCTGTTCCTATCACAGTGAGGTGATGCGGATTGCGGGCCTTTCCTACCAGAACATTCCAATGTATATCATGCGTCTTCTGTCTTTGTTCTTGAATTATATTCTCAAACATGGCATTTCCCTAGCAATATTTTATGAAATGATTACATGTCCATCACCCATATTGAGTGGTTACTAGTATGTTAAAAAGATTGTACCAAAATTTACCAAGATAGTTTCAAGTTACAGATTAGAAATTAGCAGAAACAAGTTCTCTACTATGGAGTATGTTCATACGATGTGTAATCAAAAGTCTACTTCCACATGGAGAAGAGTTTCTGAAATGTGCTTCTGAAATGAGTTGAATACTCACCAGTACACATAATATTTATAGATTGCTAGTGAGATATAGGTTCACAATGCCTATAAGAGATTTTAACATAGGAATTAGAAATTGTAAAAGTATAGGAAATATTTTGACAGCGTGGCGCAAAAATGGACCTTAGTAGTAGAAATCCATCAGACTTTAGAAGAATTGTTGATTTATCATTTTAACCAATTCTTAATTAAACACAATGGTATATGTACCTTACAAAAATACATAAATACGTACTAATAATGTAGATTTAACATACCATTGCTGCATAGAATGACATATTTTTGGGCTAAACTGCCCTTCCCCGCAGGGAAGGTTAACACGTCTGTCTTCTTTGTTCACCTGAACCAAAATGGCAATTCTTTTACCTTTATTTAAAATGTAGCCGGTCTGGCCAGGTACGTGAACCAAACTAAGGCCAAAATTTAAACTAATGCCAAATAAATTAGGCTGCCCTACGGGTTAGTTTGGCTCTGTTTTCTTTCCCCAAAAGTAAGGTACTTAAACAGTAATTATTAGGGATTGGTATTTTTAAAGCGTCACTAGAACGATGTTAGTAGAGACGTTTTTGTATACCACAGTCATCTACACCGATGGGTCAGTGGTGAGAAACAGACGTAGTGGTTGGGGCTTTATTGCAAAGGCTAATGGGCGAGTCTTGAAAAATGAGAGTCTGGCATATGAGACTACGACCTCCAGCATGAGAATGAAGGTGGAGGCTGTAACAGGATGGCCTCGGTTGTTGTGAATGAACACAAGCTCCGAGGTATCCCAGTCACTCACGTGTATACTAACCTCAGGGGTTGGACAGGTAGATACACAGATACTACTATTTTGATCCCCCTCTGCAAGGTGACACGTGTCACGAGTCTACAAACCCCTCCCAGATCCTAAACCCCTCTACCTTGGTACTTTACTCTCAGGCCTCGTCCAAGATCACACCTAATATTTGTATAGAAGACATGTCAACAATTCAACAATTTAATGTACACTATAGACACAGGTCTGAAAGGAACTTCCTGAAAGGAAATAATCTAAGTACATAGAAATAGAAAAAAGGTTAGAGACAGAGTCAGAGATGATTCCGGGTCACCATGAGGTATAGCAGAAGATTTTCGGGCGTTTCCGTAGAGTCGGTCCATAAGACTCACCCGGCCCTTTCCCATCACTGCTTTGTGGAACACTTGTGGACTGTTCTGCCGCAAGCAACCGGTGATCACACGATGGGATTTAGCCACCAGGACTCCGATGACTGAACTAAGAACACACCCCTACAACTTCGAGAATTGTCAATACCTATTGTCTCTATGACTGCTCTGCCTACACAGTCTGGATGGGAGATCCTCGACCATGAGGTATCCCCTGATGCACCTGGGCAATTGCTGAAAATAGAGTCTGGTAACAATCACTAATTATGGGTAAGTGATGCTTCACCCATGGTTGGGTGACGTAGATTTTCCACAACATGTCTATAAGAGATCACTCAGGATAAACTTAACATAGTCTCATAGGTGTCTCGCGTGGACTTCTACTGTCGGGTAGACGACTAAACTGCCCATATGGCTGGAACGCAGGATTGACTAGACTCCATCTGAGTCTGGTTCAGAATAAGGGTATAGTATAATAACATGATGAGCGTCTATACGCTTTGATGAAACGTATCACTGTGAAATCATAAATCTTTCAAGTGGCATCTCGTAGAAGGTTCGGTGGAGGTCAACACTGATGTTCAAGCTGAAATGCTCCCAGAACTATGACGTTTCCCCAGCCGGGGTTGTCCTCTGTATCGAGCAAATAAACATCTTCCATTGGAAGTTCAGCTTCAGCGTAGAAGTTATATACAACATAAGTTTATTGTAGCCTTCATTTACCACACCTTCTTTGAAGAATTCCTCTACCACACAGGATCATGGTAGCATGCGTATACCACACAGGCTAGGTCTCATAAATCATCACTGCAGACCTCATACAACAGGCAACACCTGAAAGGAAAGAGTAGACAGTGAGCGCATTCGGTACCAACTCGGATCCACATGCTATCATCCACTTTAAACATTTACCTTCATCATAACTAGTTAGGCTATGCCTAATTAGGGAATCATCTCTAGACCTTGTGGAAGCATGTTTTGACATCCAATGTCAGGTGGCACCAAGATCAGTCCGTTGGAAGGATTAGGTTCCGAAAAGTTCGAGTCTGGCGTTACTGTAGGCTCACACTCCTACCTTACTCTTGTCTTCAGTGGTTGCATGAAGAACTGTACTGTTTCAATTTACACTAATAGAAAACTAAACCTCTGGAAGAGTTGGTCCCTAGACAACTCTCCATCATTGGACAGAGACATATTGTTATCAATTAATTACCACTAATTTAATTAATAAACAATATCAAACCACTGTACAAGTCATCACCCCATTTCGCTAGTGGGATGCCTTCCCACATGACAGCGAAAGCATTCTTGAGCCACCTCTGATGATAGAGGCGAGAAGTTCCTTTTTCTAAACATGATCTTCCGCCCCACATGTTCAAGGGGCCCTTACCTGTTCTGGTCCCCCAAGCGGATTAGCCTTGGGTGGTGACTGAACATAACTGGCCTGGTGTGCCAGTTATATACATATTATAATTGGCTTGCATCACATATCCCACACAACCCTGAGTCTCATTCAACAGCCATACACCTTCTCTTCCATCAATCACACAAGCACTCTCGTACGCATGAGCATAAAGAGAAAGGCATAGGATAGTGTAGCGTAGACCTTCGACCGGTTTCCCAACAATCGCGACGATAGCGCACATGTATCTCGCATTGGACCGCGTCGAACGTCGACAAGTCACTCAGTAATACAACGCACTTTTTTACAATATATATATATATATATATATATATATATATATATATATATATATATATATATATATATATATATATATATGCCACAAAGTACAATATATATATATCATCAAAGCACAATGTCACTACTTACAGCATCAGGACACTTCCTAGGAATGACACCACCACTATTCATCAATCTCAAAATAGCTTCATCATCTCCTAGCGTTTAGAACTACATGCTCTGATTGATCCACGAATCACACTTGTTTTTGCCACAGCAGTGTCTGCATTCCCCCTACATCAGCCTAACCACAGAATTACTAAGCATTGGTCACAGTAACAACTGACTAATCTATCTTGGCTTCAACAGGTTGTAACAACTAACAGTAAACATTATATCACACTTGTAACTTCACTAATAAATACAAGATCTCACAACTAGCAATATAATTAGTAGCTACAATGTAATTGCCACACAAATGGACTTACAAGACTCTAATGTTTAAGCTACGCTGTTAAACATCTCAAGCGGAAAACGCAAAGTCAACACACGAGCGACAACGACACGGCCTGTCTGTTATCGATCGCCAACTTCATTACGTATTCGCATAAATAATTAGATGCTTTACATTTGCGCTGTTACGCCGTATTACACAATATAAATATGTAAAGAGGTATTACCTGAACCAAGAATCAACTACCCGTCAACTGTCATTACTGTCTGTGGCTAACAAACCTCATATATGACAATAGGCGCTGATTTTCTGGAGCTCTGCTCTCGGTGGAGTCTGAGATCGAAATGATGGCCATATGCCTTGTTCCGGTTGCGAGGTACACTCTCCCAGCCCGGACAAGTCATGAAGCATGAATTACTCACTCTAAGTAAGAATCTCACTTTCACCCGACTAGTGAACAAGTCTAGTTCACTCACGGGATAAAACAAGTGCCCGTTTCGACCTTTTGGTCTCGAACCTTCCAGTTCTCGAACAATCTAAGTTATGCAAATCGACCGACTTCCCCCGAGTTATAAATAACTGGAGAACTCTCCTATGATGTACTTTAGTACTATGGAGATTCCTCGTACGAAGACAGCTGATTTTAGCTAATTTCGTGACAGAGGCAGTAACAGCGGCATTCCGGTGGCTAGAGGAGACTACTGCAACACACGTTGTATTCATTACAAATTCAAAGAGTATGCTTAGCAAGGTGGAGAAAGGAATGTTTCGTGTGGAATGGCTCTTGTCGCTTCAGAGGTCACAGATCATGAGAATTGTATGGATATTTTGCCCTGGCCATGCGGGTGTACGGGGGAATGAACAGGTGGATAAACTAGCAGGGAAGGCACCTCTTTGTGGATTTTTGCCTATGGACAAGAGGGAGGTGTTTGTGCGCTTGTGGGACCAGGTGGAAAAAGCGGAGGAACAGATTGAGAACCCATATGTGGAAAGAATGAGATTGCGGGGGATCATTAGGGGTTCTGGGAGTATCTCAAAGCTGAGAGGGAAGACCAGGAGAACTTTTAATCAGATAGAAGTGGGAACGATTAGTAGTATGACTCTACGTTGTCTGTTGAACGAGGGGACGGAGCACGTATAGGAATGTCCTGAGTGCAGTGGTTCAGTTCTTAACTCAACTCAAACTATATTATATTAATTAACGAGGCCTCGCGTGCCACTTTCTGACAGCTGGTGGCCACAAGTGGCCTGCGGGTCATGGTTTGGGAACCACTTACATAGACAATAGCCACCAGTCACGCCACTCACCTTTTCATTGTCTACTTTGGCATTGAACTCCTCGAGTATGACAGTCATTTCTAAACTGTAACACTGGTAATTAAACACTATCTTTCCTTCAAAAGGGATCTCAGTGTTCCATGTGACTAGCAAGTAACTAATCTTAAGCTTAAGAAGCTGACTCATAAATACCATAAATGGTTATCAATTTACGCATCTTTATTGTCGATCACACTAGTGCATGCGTCAATGTCTACGTAAACCACCTCTCATCCCCCATACACACTTTTGGTAAATAACATCTACTTTTCCCTATGTTTCTATTTTACTGTATGTCCTCTAGAAATAAGTAGCAAGCATCGCCTGGATCTTTTCTCCAGGGCATGCCGGTGTACTGGGGAATGAACAGGCAGACAGATTGGCTGGCTCGGCAGAACTTGGTGGAGTATTGATGCATGACAAGGCAGACGTGGTTGCGGCCTTGTGGGAGCACGTGTACACCTCGGAGGAGCAAATGGATCACCATAGTCTGGTTAGAATGAGGCAGCGAGGAGTGACGAGGGGATCTGGCCGACGCTCGACGCTCAGAGGAAAGGCGAGACGGACATATAATCAGATTGCTACTGGAACTATTAATGTTGGAACTCTTCGCTGGTTGCTGAGGATGGGGACGGAGCGCTTATGGGAATGTCCCGAATGCTGTGATGTCGGTTCCTAGATCAATCAATCATCAATCAAATAAGTGGAAAGAGACGTATACTTTCATGCTGACGGGATAGTTTTCTGGCAATTTTGTTTCCAACAGCTTACCTGCCTGCTCCGTGGCCATGAGGTTACGGATGCAGTTCGTGATCCCGCATAGCCGCGTTAAAAACACAGCTGCGCACAATTTGGCAGCAGACCGCACTGCATTGATTTTTCAATAAATTGTATGGGTGCCGGTTGTACAGAAAGCAATGGCAAACTACTGAAGGTAAACTTCCCAAGAGATAACAACAGCAAACAATGATGTGGTTGACTGCAACATCCTGTAAAGAATATGTAACTAACTTTTAACAGCTTGTCTATGGTGTTTTTCATGGTGATTATCCGATTTGCCTGTCATTTTGTGTGGTCTTTGCCTAACTACGGCACAGATGTCAAGCTGTAATGCAGCTTTTCTCTTTTTTCCCCGCATATTCTTATAAGGTAGTTGAGAAGGTTTCATTCTCATATGATGTCAGCATCACTTTATGTGATATACCTTGATGTAATCGATGCATGGTGTTACTTCTATCACGTTTCTGATGACATTGCCTCATCTTACGTCTCTCTGGAGACATGAACAACTTTTCATAAGAATTCAATTTAAAAAATGACGAGTTATCTTCGGTTAGATTAGACTTTAGACTAGGTTTGATACTGATGGCAAAATTTTTGAAAAAAGCAATACTGTTTATCATTTCTCATAGTCATTTCCACATCTGTTACTTTATGATCTTGGCTTTTGGCCATAGTTGTCCAATCGTTTAATCTCAGGTTCCGGTTACTCGCCAATCAAATCTAGGAAATAACTTATTAACCATCATCATCATCATCATCTTCCACTTCTGCCGTCAAGCGTCGGGGGAAGGAATAATTTCCGTTCAAGCGCCCGGTGGGCGGCACTGGATAGTGTCATTCCGTGTGGCTGTACAATGTCTTTGATGTCGTCAATCCATTTTCGTCTTGGACGTCCTCGTGGTCTCGTCGCAGATGATCTTTGATGTAAGGCCAGTGATGGTAGTTGCTGGTGTTGCATTCTAACGACATGGCCAAACCACTTGATCTTCTGTCTTTCAATAAATGTGGCACAAGGTGTTGATCCCACAGTCTGTCTGATAGTAGCATTTCTTACTCGGTCTCGGATTGTTAAGTTGGCAGCTCTCCTCAGGCATCTCATTTCGCAGGTGTTGATTTTGCGAACGTGTAATTTGGATAAAGTCCAGGTCTGAGATTGGTAGCAACGGGTTGGTGTGAATATGCTGTTTATTATCTGTCGTTTTGCGGGCATGGGTATATTTTGGATGTTTCAGTAAGGGTGATAGTTGATATGTAAGTGCACTAGCTTTTTGACATCTGATTTCAATTTCTCTGTCTAATCTGCCATCTTCTGTGATCATACTTCCAAGATATTTGAATTCTTTAACTTGTTTCAAAGTTGTGCTATTTATCTGTATACTTAGTGGGCCCGGCGATCTCCTAACTCGCATTACTTCGGTTTTGACTGTATTTATGCTCGTATTGTAACTCCTGCATGTTGAACTCAGATTATTAATATGATTTTGCAGTCTGCTCTCATCACTATAAAACAGGCACTGATCGTCTGCAAATAGAAGTTCATTTATTTCCTGTGGATCAGTTGTTTCATCTGGAGTAAAGAGTTCTAAATTTTCTGAATCTATTCTGTCGAGACTTGCTTCTTTGGAAATTCTGTCCATGTAGATATTAAATAGTAGGGGAGACAGCACACATCCCTGTCTCACTCCTGTATTGACTGTGAACATATTTGATATACCTTCTTGTGTTCTTACTGCACGCTCAAGTGGTACACGGCAATGATGTTTTCTAGCAGTTGCCCTTGTATCTCATAGTCTTCAAGGATGGTCCATAATTTGTATCTGTCTACTCTATCGAAAGCCTTTTCCTGATCTACAAACACAATATTCTGCTGATCACTATATTCGATAGTTTTTTCACATATTTGTCTAAGTGTAAACAGTGC
>OY992889.1:74757225-74799725 GCA_963921405.1 Cepaea hortensis | reverse complement strand
TTTTACATCTTCCATCATATGATTATACCAAAGAAAGAGTGTGCCTAAATGTGCAATTAAAGTACGTGACGTTATTTTGGGGCAAGTGCAGAAATTCATATACCCGGGCAAATGGATACCATCAGATGGAAGATGTATCCCATAGACAAAGAACAGAATAGGACAAGCAAATACTGCATTCTATCAAATGATGAATATTTTGTGCAATAAGTCCTTGGAAGTTAGAAAAAGATTTCTCGCATATTACATATAGTCAATTTTAACATACGGCTGGGAATCCCGGACAATTAGTAAACATGCGAAAACATTCATAGAAGACTTGGAGATGTGATTTTATATAAGAATGCTGAAAATAAATTGGACAGCCAGAATAAGCAGTCTAGACATTTTGAGAGAAGCTAAGTCGCAAAGACAACTCATCACAAACATCAGAAAGAAGCAGTCATCATTGTTTGACCACATTATGAGAAGACAACAACCAGAACATGTTGTGATAACCGGAAATATTTGTAGACAGAGAGATAGAGGAAGACAGCGTGAGAAAATTATTGACAGTCTTGTGTCATGGCACGTAAGGGAGTCAACGCACGAATAGATCCATATGGTCGGAATTCGCAATTTATGGATGGCCTGATGGAGCACGCTAGCCGGCAAATGTCACTTTGTAGCCTAGATATTGATAATTATTGACCCGTCTGATGTAATTGCTTTTACTATACTTGTATATAAAGCATACTGGAATTTGTACTTTCTTGGACACTATGTGAATTCACTGTTGCTAAAGTTCAATGATAATCCCTTCTTCTAGCTCTCCACCACACTGTTTAGATTTGTTTGCAGACTATTGTTAGATTGTGTTAGTGAACCATGTCACTGGCATATGTCAGAATATTTATTCGTTGACCTTCAACTCCTTCAGTAGTCTCCATGTTTCACAGCTTGTTTTGTTGTAAACAGGCAGAAATAAAGGCTCTTGGGGTCAGGTGTTTGCACCATAAACAAGGAGTAGTGAAGAGGAGAACAATGTTCGATGAATTAAAAATGGAGATCTCTCAAGAAATTAAAACAATAATTGGAGATTTCTAAGCACAAGCACGAAAGAAAAGGGGAGAAAAGGAAAGATGTAGTGAGTAAAAAGGGTTTAGGAATTAGAAATGAAAGAGGGGGAACAACTTATAAAAGTAAAAAATAATGATATGATGACTGGATACATTTGGTTTAAACACCATAGAAGACGTGATTACACATGGGAAAATCCCGATAAGAAAACATTCAACCAACTTGACTTAATACTGATCAATAAAAGATTTAGAAATGAATTAAGAAATGAGACGACTATGTTTGACCCTATGTGTAACAGTGTAAAAGTCCCACTATGTGGACAAATAAAAGTAAGAATCAATCAATCAATCATGTGCCATGCCGGAAAGCGTGGGCGGTCATGACTCGCCATTTCACTCGATTACCAGAGTCGTGAATCAGCTCAGTGTTCCTGTCTCGACCATGCCATGTGGCCAAGCCATCCAGGTATTTACCTCTCGGTCTTCCCCTTGACCTGTTCCCTTTGATCTTGTCAGTTGTCACCAAGTTCTCCAATCCATTTCTTCTCATAACATGTCCAAAACATTTTGACTGTCTACGTCTAATTTCTCTAATCAGTTTACGATGTTCATTTGTCTCCTGTAGTACTTGGACATTGGTTTTTCTGTCTTTCCATAGTATTCTTAACATTTTCCTCAGAAACCACATTTCCACAGCCATCAGATGTTTTTCAGCTTGATTGCTCATTATCCAAGTTTCACATCCATACAAAAGTACAGGCTCTATGTAGCATCTCAACACTCTTTTTCCCGTTTCAATTGACATCTTTTTATTGGTCAGTATATTTTTCATCTTGCTAAAGGCTACTGTCGCATTTGCGATTCTTGTTCTAATCTCTTCAAGGCATCTTCCATCAGATGTTTTGACTGTTCCGAGATAATTGTACCTTTTTACTTGTTGAAGAATATTCCCATTTACTTGTATATTACATTGTAGTATTTCTTTCTTCCTAGTGACGACCATAATCTGTCTTTTTACAATTTAACTCTAACCCCAGTTGTTCACTGTATCCAACAACTGCATCTACTAATTGTTGCAGATCCTACTCATCGTCTGCAATCAAGACTTATCATATGCATATGTAATGTTATTGATGCATCGTCCCCGAATGTTGATTCCTTCCATATCTTCTACATTTCTGAAAAACATTTTCACTATATAGGGAAAAAAGATCTTGATACATTACACATCTCTGTCTCACACCTCTATTAATAGGCTAATATTGTCCCTCTTCATTATCAATCCTTAAAAATAGAAGAAAGTCAGACAGACTGCAGAAACAAACATAAAAATATTGCAGATGATTGGCCGCAGTAAACTGATGATGAACACATATTACAACTACTGGAAATAAGAAGAAACAACAATGAAGAAAATTATGAGAAGAATAAAGAAGAAGCATGCTTTGAGGAAAGTTGCAGAGAAACAGAAAAACAACTTTAACACCGTCCAGTCCGACTCCAGGAATCTCCTCCGCTGGGCTGCTCCAGTTAAGAAACCTACACAAATTCGGTACTGACTGTAAAATGTTCGTGCCAATAATGCCAGGCACTCTTCTCTCCCCATTGTCCATGTCTTTGGTGACAAACACCCCACAGTCCTTCACTTGTGTCCCACCCAACACAATGTCACACACAAAGTACCCCACATATGGAATCACTACGCCATTTGCGGCCGTCAACCTAACGAATTGTCCTTCCTTTAGGACATAGTCCTGGAACATGTCCTTGAAACAAGCCTCAGTGATGGTGGAAACCTGAGAACCTGTATCGATGACACACTGAACACTCTTGCCACCTATTAAAACAGTCTCTTCGGGCCTACCACCCACAATTTTAATGTCCGAGCCATGACGCTCCCCTTCTAATACCTGGCTCCCAGCCTTAGAGGGGTCCCGTTTAATGCCTGTCTACACTCACGTCTCAAGCGACCAACCCGATTGCATCGCCAGCAACGTGGCACTTGATGTTGTTGATCGCTGGAGGTGAGTCTGTTCAGCCTGGCACCAATCTCAGACATCTCCCTCTGAAGAAAGTCAATTTCACCCTGCCTGGAAGTAAACTCAGTTCTTGGTGGTACTCGAGCTGGCTCAGTAGGTGCAGGCCTACATTCTACCGTTTGTGGGACTACCTCAGCCTGCACCGGCCCATACTGCCCCTGCTGAAACTCAACTTTCACCGCTGAAGGTACGCTTGACTGAATTTCCCCAGTGTTCTCATTTCTGGCTCTCACCTCTACCTCTCTGATTTCAGCACCCGGTGGGGCCCGCACACCTTCCCATGTTTGTGCGCACTCCCTGACTTGAAGAAAAGTCACAGATGAATCTTGTGCGATCTTTTAGGACAGTTTGGGTGAAACTGTCCCTTATGCCAGCCACAAACTGGTCTCGAAGGGCCTCCCCATCCAACACAGGGACACCTTGCATTTCCTGGGCCTTCACTACCCGCTTGAACTCAGCATTGACCCTATGGGAGAAGTCATGGACTGTCTCCCCAGCTGGCTGGCGTATTGTGAATAACGTTGCCAGGAGCTCCCGTAGACTCTTCTTCTCTCCATATATCTTCAGCAAGGCCTGCAGCATGGCCTCGGGATCTTCCTCAGAAGCATGGAGTTCCAACTCCCTCCTGACAGGACTGGTTATGCTGTCGAAAATAACATCCACCTTAACGACTGTCTCTAACATGCCAGCCCTCCAAGCTGACCTCACCTCCCTGACGTACTCTTCTACCGATGGCCCACCTTTCTCCCCAAAACACCAAACAGGCTTTCTGGTTGGTACTACAACATACCTCAAAGCCTCAGTGAGCTCGCGTGGTGCGTCCACTGGGCGGGAATCTTCGGTTCCCATCATAGAAACTGGCGGCGACTCGTCTTGTTCAACTCTCACTGCCGCACGAGTACTTCTGGTCTCCATCTTAAGGACAAGATACTATGCTATGGATGGTTCTGCAATGGAGCCTAACTAGCTAACCTGGGTTTTGCTATCTCTAGAGGACTATTACCAATTATACCAAAAATGAACCGACAAAGAAACTAACTAAAGACCTCAACTAAAACACTCATTTGGTACCAAAACAACCCTACCAGAATAATTCTAAGGCTGTCACTAACGTGGCACAGGCTCGCCACTTGAAACAGAGGTGAAAACAGGAGCAAGAACCACTTACTTCTGCTACGGTGATGTGAGGAGAAAAATGCAACCCTGTCTGCGTAGAGCCAAAGAAGAAAATGAATAAAGAGAAAGAACCTCTCACCGTCCACGGTTAACAAGAATAGAAAAGAATTAAGGTTTAAGAAGATCCAGGGTGGGCCGACAGGGGATTAGAACAATATTCTCCAATCCCAGACAAAGAATTACTCCGAGGGCTGTTCTAACACCAATGACTATAACAAGAGTCTATCAACTAAACAACAAAGTAAGTTTCATTTGTTTATTAAACTTCTAAACTTCACAATAATATACAGAAATGTAGCATCAACAAAGAAATTAGGATACAGCAAAAATCAAACAGCAAAGACACTAATCTAACAAACAAAGTTCCTAAGTGTAGCAAAAACTTCTAATCCAGTAAAAACTCCAAATCTACCAAACACTAATCCACCAAACACTAATCCATCAAAAACTAATCCACCAACAACTAATCCACTAAAACTAATTTACCAAAAACTTCTAGTCCACTAAAAACCCAGGAAAATCTAAAATCTAAAACTAGAATTCTGGCTTTTCCTGAAGATAAAATAAAAACCAACAAAAATACTATTAGGCAAAGACAAGTCAAACATCTCAACATGATGACCCAACAAGACCACAACAACACCCAGTCTCTCTGCGTAAGACAGAAAACACTCTTGTACTTGTGACGAATAGACACAAGACGCAACATCCTGACACTTATTCATTAGATTCACTTACATCACACATCACGAGCAAACACAACATCTCAACACTGATTTGGCTAACATACAATATATGTTGGAAGCAAACAACACCTCGATACTGATCTGGCTGACATACACCAGACATTGTAAGCAAACATCTCAACACTGATCTGGCTAACATACATCAGACATTGTAAGCAAACATCTCTACACTGACCTGGCCAACATACATCAGACATTGTAAGCAAACATCTCAACACTGATTTGGTTAACATACATCAGACATTGTAAGCAAACATCTCAACACTGATTTGGTTAACATACATCAGACATTGTAAGCAAACACACAACATCTCAACACTGCTTTAGTTAACACACATCAGAATGACATCTTTGTTATGGTAAATTAGGCTGTCATTCCTACCTACCAAAGTGGCTACATTAATACACCACATTATAGACTCCGCCACCATCAGACATTTAGTTGTCTCAACACTGGGACTTACCGGACAACTACTCCAACAATCATGTACACAATCAATGCCCTCATGGCACAACCAGACCCGAACTATGTAAATCCACATTAACCATACACTACTCAAACTGGACAACACTGATACCCACAGAAAATATAAATGACAGGGAACACATATTCTATATCATCCCATGTTTTCTATACATTCACCACACATCCTCAATCCTACACCATAACCCTGATTGTGGTTAAAATCACAATGTAGTCTACATACATCCACCTTGATTACTACAGGCCACTCCAGCCCCTGGCAGATATCATAATCATCATCCTCATCATGGCTACCATCATCATCACATGACCGCTACCATCATAACCACCATCACAACCATAGTCATCATCATGTGATACTCATAAGACAATGCCCATCCATGCAGTGCTTAATCCGGTACCTACATCACTACACCCAGTCATTGATAATAATTAACATAGCTTCCTTCATAACAGTAATTGTTCTTTTTATGTATGTCATACTTGATGGGTTTTACTTTCTAGTTAACTTTTGCTTTCCCACCAACACCGGTTTCACAAACTCTCAATACTATATTCCTTAATGTTCCCTCAATGAAACCAGAATTGAAATCCCCCAGCCTATCATCATGTCATCTCAGTTGCACCCTGATGCACCATATGTCAGGAATCAACCCTAACTCACCATCATGACATTTAAATACCTAGATGTATAAGGGTTGCCATGGGACACACTACTCCTGCAATGCCCATGTCATGACAAAGGACATCAACAACAATATGACATCACACACATTACCGCATGATATTACAAATTAATGACCAACAAGTAAAACATGTTTAACCATGAAAAGCAAAGTAAACAGGAATCACCATATTTGTAGAATGTGCAAATGCAACACTCACCGAAAGTTAAAGATAAACATGTACTACACAGGAACTCAACCGAGGAACTCTGATACCCTTAAGACAGTTCATAAAATAAACACACCATAGTATCAAGTAAGAGTGCGTCATCCATATGAGACAGAATTAAAGCATAACAATGCTCATGGGCAGAAACATAATATCAGTACTAATATAACAACCAGTGTACTATATATATTATGTCATTATTATTACACACTAATGTCAACCAGTGTTGTCTAATGCAAACCACTCAGTGTATCATTCTGTGCTACTAGGCAAAAGATGTACATTTGTGTCCTCTTTTCCCTATCATTCTTCCTATGATACACCGGTTATAAATTTTGCTATCTTACGCTTATGTCACATGACAACTACATATTAATATCTCTGTGAAGGGCGGTACGCAGCACTAAATCACATTCCTCCCCTCAGTAAAGCCACACTTAACATGTAAGTACTCTTCTCTGCTCTACATATGTTATAAATATTACCCATCATCATGGTTACTTTCCCCTACTCATTGTATATCCCACACTTTTGCTAACTTGGTATATCTACATAGGGAAACCACAAAATCGGTTACACTGTCTATATTAGTTTAGTTATAGGAAACACCTACACCGGTGATATTCCACTGCACCTCACCAAACCTGATTGCTAACATCTCTCTGTACTAGCCTGTTAAATGTTATTTTCCTAAAGCTTCAGGGACACCAAATCAATCTTTATAACAGCTCACTTAGGTAACACTCATCTACATTATCTGTTTGTATCATATATCATGATCAAGCCGACCTCATTAAATCAGTTATACCTGATATAATAATGCCTAAAACAATTATAATCTATATTGCTGCCATTAATATTCCTAATATTATTTCCCTTAATAATTTCTACAACCAATATTTGCCCAGCTCTTACAACAACAAGCCTCTTAACTCATAATAATTTATACCACTGTAAATAATCCACTAGTTATGAATAATTATTAAGTATTACTATGCCCCTGTGTGCCAAATTACTTCCTAACCTGTGGATCACTATTTTCCTCTTTATCGTCTGCTCATAATTTAGAATTTACCTTTTAAGCTGTTTTGGGAACAAAGGCTGAACGTTACTTGTCGAGCTGGTCTCCCACGTGTCAATTTTCCAAGTGCTGTTCCTCCATCTTCCACTTTTCAGTCCCTTAATTTATTGCTCACTTAATTTACTTGTAAATATTAACGCGTCGGCGTCCAGACCGATCTGCGCCATTTTCTCCAAGAACCGGTAACTCTTGCCTTTAACTGGGCAGTGTTCCGAACTCAGTTATCTGTAACCGGGCTTACAGATTTCTTTTGTTAATTTTAGTTACTGCTAGAGAAATTATTAACTTAAAGATTAAATCTAGGAATCGCTACAAGATCAGCTATATTTTAAATCTAATTAGTTCGATAATCACTTCATTATTATACTTTCATAGCTTTACTGAACTATACATTTAAATAAACAAAATACTATAAGCTATACATGGTTTATAAAATTAAAAATAATATATATAAAATATAATATAAAACAAATTAATTATGGTTACATACCACTGCAAAACTTCAGGGTCTAACTACTAAACACACATTTACAATAGGCATTGGCGCCTCGTCACTCCGTGTGGTGGACTACGGAAAAGGCCAGTTCTACCTGTGCGGGGGCCTTTTATACTGGGGTCGTTCTGACTCCCAGAGTTCCAGACCAATCAGACGCCCTCTTGCAGAATTCCACCATCATCGCGAGCCGAGTACACACACACACACACACACACACACACACACACACACACACACACATATATATATATATATATATATATATATATATATATATATATATATATATATATATATATATATATATATATATGAAATAATCACTGAGCTTTCAATAATGTAATTTTGGTTTTGACTTAAACTCTATGTATTCTAAATTTTTGCTTAGATTGTCTATTTTGACTTCGGCTTGAAGAAAGAAGACCCCTTAGAAAAAGTCTCTGTGTACAGTAAAGAGGAACAGGATAAAGCCATTAGCATTAAACAAGGAGAGGTTTTTATATTTTCTTATTATTAACCTTTGATTTACACAGCTTTGTAGAGCTATTAACATTATTTTTAATTTTAGAAAGCAAAGGTAGTCTCATATCAGATACTATAGTCGTGTGAGTGAAATACTAGGGTCACATTGCTTTTCTATATCAGTGCTAAATACGATCTCGTTCCGCTCATGCTGCACGATGAAAACTTATATGAGCTCTCGTGGCTCCTATCAACCAGCTCCAGTCATTGTCGACTTTCCTTTCCAAACAATTATCAAAACGATATCTGGTGATTTTAATTAAAGTAATGTTAATTGTATATCATATACAGGACTTCGCAGTCAACCCAAGCATTTTGCGGCTGTTTGTGATTTAATAGGCAAAATTACGTTCAGATATTTTCCATTGCTTTCTGAACATTGCTTTATGAACAACCGACACTGATTCCAGTTTTTAAAAATCAACACAATTCGGACTGCTTCCAAATCGCCGGAAGCTGATTTCGAACGTGGTATACGGAAATACGAATCGCATTCGCAACCCCTACGCTACATACGCTGTAATTACTTTACCCTGACTACTTGTAAGAGCAGCTCCTAGGATGAAATATTTTACTCCATGTTTTTATCAAAATTAAGTCATATGGAAACGCGTTAAAATATATAAACTTCGTGGATAAAACATTTATATCTTTGGCTTAATCTCAATCAGTCTGAAGGTTTTGTGCAGATTAAAAGAATTGCAAAGAAACTATAAATATCCACTAAATGGTGTGTGCACAGACTAGTGTGCATAAAATGGTATAAGAGAATCACACATGCAGAGCTCGTGGAGATAACTAAACAAATCCCGTGAACCAAGAGATGCAGAAAAAACTCTGGTGCTAGATAGGACACACACAACAATAGGGTGACACTCTCTTGTCTGGAATTCACAAGGCAAATGAAATAGCAGAAGACAAGTAAACACATGGAGAAGAGAATTGCAGACAAAGATTAATAATAATGGGTGAAAATAGGGAGGGAGGAGGTAGCTGCAGGAGATAGCAACAGATAGGATGCCTAGGCATGGTTTGGTTGAGGGCATATACCCCAACAGGGGGGTGGGGGTGGTGGGGGTTGATAAATGACAGTAGCAGACATGTTATGTGAAATGAAACACAGGAATAGAAGAATATGCAATGATAAAGGGTTCGATTGAAGAGAGTTATATGACGGAGAAAGAGCAGAATTAATAGGAGTCACTGATGCTATCAAACAAATGCGAAAGGAAAACGGCTAGCCAGAGGCTCTAAAGAGAATCTAAAATAGAAACAGTATCTAAGCTGTCCATTGCTTTTTACAACAATGGATGTATAGATAGTGATATGCTGAGATCTGCATTTGTTGATTTTCCAAGAGATCAGGAACAATTGAGACTGAAGAATTTCGTACAATCAACCTTATAAACTGTGTCATTAAATCTCTACTCAGAATTATACCGAGAAGAACAAGAAGGTAAAAAATTAATGGCATTTACCGAAGAACAGTATTCATTTGTGGAAGGAAAATGAACAAACATTTTATTAAGGATACTAATAGAGAACACTAATAGAAAGATTGGAAAGAAAATTGGATTGGACACATTACCCTTTGGAACGGGTACAAACAATGATATAATTACATTATAGACACTAATAGAAAGATCAAAAGAGACACAGAAAGACATATATTTGTGCTTCTTAGATTATACTAAGCATTTGATAAAGTAAAACATGAAGAACTGATTAAAATGTTGGCAGATATTAACATTGAAGGGAAAGATCTCAGAATAATAAAGATTATTTACTGGAATCGAGTAGCAGCAATTAAAATTGGAAGTAAAGGGGGCAATTATGAAAGATAAAGCTAGAAGTACGACAGGGAAGTGTTTTATCACTGGATCTCTTCTCTCTCCATAGCGAAGTAATAATGAGAGAGACCAAAGAGAAACAAGGAATACTAATTGGAGGTTATAATATAAACAATATACGCTACGCAGATGACACAGTATTGCTGGCGGATAATGCAAAATATCTACAACAATTGTTTGGCATTGTAGTAACAGAGAGTGCACAGAAAGGACTCTCCTTGAATATCAAGAAAACAGTAACAATGGTGATATCAAAGAAAAAGGTGACACCAAAATGTGAAATGGAAATAGAAGGGAAAATTCTTAATCAAGCAGATAATTTTAAATATCTAGGGGCATGTATAACATCAGATGGAAGATGCACAATGGAAATTAACAGCAGAATATGGCAAGCAAAAGCTGCATTTTAGAAAATGAAGAATATCTTAAGCAATAAGTCACGATAATTGAATGTAAGAAAGAGAGTGCTGTAGTGCTATATAAATTCTGTTTTACTGTATGGCAGCGAATCTTGGAATGTAAATGAACAAATTAGGAAGAACTTGGAAACAACATTCCCGAGACGAATGTTGCGAATTATTTGGACTGACAGAGTAACTAACAACGACTGCCTGAAAGAGGCTGCTGAAACTAGAACAATACAACAATAAGAAAGAGACAAACAGCTTTCTTTGGTCATGTGTTTGGGAGTCTCCGTGGTGAAGTGGTCAAGCCGTCTGCCTTGCACTCCCAAGGTTGTGAGTTCAATTCCGGGCTACGTCTTTCGGTTCTCGAGTGCATTTTTCTCGAAGACTCCTGGGGGTCGTCGCTGGAGCTACGGAGTTCGTGCTTTGTGCGACGCTTTCTCCAGGCCGCCCTACAGAAAGAGACCGAGCCATATGTTATAGAACCCGGGGCAATGAAGTCGATCCTCTTGACTGTTAAGACTTTTTTAAAGAGAGGCATTGGAGAGCAACGTGACAATTGGAAAGATCGAACGAACGAACGAACTTTATTTTCAAGGGTAACGAATTGGGCACGCAGGTCCGTTTTACATTCGGCCCTTCCAATCACTCATCTTTTGTTCATCAATTGTGCACATTAAATTCACATTAGAAAACAACATTCACAAATGGATGTTGTAAACATAAACAATGCATATTACCATGTTGTGAGACAGGCAGACACATGTACACACGCACATTCATAAACACACACGCACATTCAGACATCTAGACACATACACGCTGCCTCACATAATTACTAAACTAATATGAACAAGCTCCTACACACATACATTGACGATTATCGTGAGCAACCTCACAAATAACACAATTACACACTTCCTCGCATAACTCCCACACATACACACTCCCTCGTATACACTGTATGCATGCACACGTACACACACACAAACGTATAGACATACATACACAAACACACACACATACACACGCACATACACACGCACATACACACATGTACACACACCTACAGACACATACACGCCCATACACACATATGCACACATACACACATACACACACGTACATACACATACACATATCCACACATACCCATACACTTATATACACAAATAAACACACATACTTACATACTCACACATACACACATAAGCACACAAGCACACACACACAAATACACACATGCATCCACACACATACACACACATGTATACACACATACATACACACCCATACACACATACACTTACGCACACATGCACACGCATACACGCACATACATACACATACACACACCCACATACACATATACACCCAAATACATACACATACACACACGTACACAATACACACACACATACACAAACATACACATACATGTAGACACAGATACTCACACATCTAGCCACATACACGCTGCCTCACATAATCACTAAAACTAACATGAACAAACTCCCTGACGATTGTCGTGAACAACCTCACAAACATGGATAAAATTGGAAAAATTGTGGGAAAACATGGGAGTAATGTAAAAATTGTGAAAATGAAGGCAAAAAATATATATATTACATTGTATAAAGTAAAAAATACTGATGCAATTCAATAAGATAATTCCTGCAATTGACATTAGCATGATAAAATAAGCAGTGCATATAGTACATTACTCCCCCGATGGTGTTTCCACCTTGTCGTGGTGGGGGAGCTTGAGTTTCTCAATGACCCTGAGAGCTATGCCGGCGGTAGCGTAGCTACCAGCAGGGCCTCCCAAGCCGGACAGGTCAAAGGGTAGAGAACAGACAAAGAGAAACACCCTGAGCCTCCAGGTTGGGGGTTGAAGCGTGGGGTTAACATCCCCACCTTTGTAAAAACCTTTCTTTGTTACGAAACAAATACATAAGCCTCGATATCGGACTGACTTATCTGGACAACGACCTTGGAACGTTAAAGGACTTTTGAGATTTGGAACATGGAATGTACGGACACTGTATCGAGCTGGAGCGGCCGAAGAACTATCCCGGGAGCTGGCTGAATATCAAATGGATATAACAGCAATCCAAGAAATAAGGTGGCCAGGAGAGGGTACTTTAGAGCAAAATGGAATGATTATAATATATTGAGGAAACACCCAAATTAAACATGAATTAGGAACAGGATTTGTCATCAAAAAAGAGTTATGGGGGAACGTTTTAAACTTTAAAGCTTTTAATGACAGGATTAGTAAATTACGAATAAAAGGTAAATGGAAAAATATAACGATGATTAATGTACATGCACCTACTGAAGAGAAAGAAGATGATATTCAAGAAGACTTTTATAATGATCTGGAAGATGTCATAGAAGAAACCCCCAAACAGTACATCCTGATTGTGCTGGGAGACTTCAATGCAAAAATAGGTAGAGAGCAAACTAATAAAAAAGTGGCCGGTATGGAAAGCCTACATACAACTTCAAATGATAATGGATGGAGAGTCATCAACCTGGCAGAAGCCAAAGGACTGCAGATTAGCAGTACCAGACTACAAAGAAAGGATATACACAAACAAACTTGGAAATCATGTGACAAGAGAACCTATAATCAAATAGATCACATTTTAATTAACAACAGAAATGCATCAAACATACAGCAAGTCAGAAGTTATAGAGGCGCTGAGTGCCACAGTGACCACTTCCTCGTTGGAGCAAAATTTAAAATAAAACTTAAGAGAGCTTTCTATACTAAATTACAAAGATTACACCCAACATATAACAGAGAAAAACTGCAAGACATTACAGTCAAAGAGAAATTTACAGATGAAATAAAATGTAAACTTGAAACTCTGCAAAACCCTTTGGAGGAAAGCATTGACCAAACTTGGTTGAACATCAAGAATACAATTCAGTCTACCGCAGAAGAATGTCTCGGTGTGTTAACCACGCATAGAAAGAACAGATGGTTCAATCAAAAATGTGAAGAAGCAGTCATTAGGAAGAAGAATGCCAGACATGTATGGTTAAATGACATCAATAACATCCAAAAGGAAGAGCATTATAGAAATGAATGTAAAGAGGCTACAAAAATAGTCAGACAGCAGAAGCGAGAATATATGAGTAATATAATCAAAGATATGGAAACTAATCACCAGAAAAATGAATCCAGAAAATTTTTTAAAGAACTGAAGTCAATGAAACGAGGGCACCAACAAAATACATATGGTTTAAAAGACAAAAATGGGAATATGATAAATACCAATGAGGAAATGTGCAACACATGGAAAGAATATTTTATTGAATTACTAAATTGTGAAGCTCCAAGTAACATTTTCTCACAAGAAGAGGTTCTAACATGCGAACCACAAATTGAAGAACCTACATTTGAAGAAATCCTATATGTAATCACACGACTTAAAAACAATAAGGCAACTGGGACTGATGGAATTGCTGCTGAATTTATAAAGGCAGGTGGCCATGCATTACATCTAAAGCTATACGAACTAATAATAAAAATCTGGAGGACAGAAGAATTACCCCATGACTGGAAAGAGTCATTATTGATACCTATCTTTAAGAAAGGAGACAAGTTCCAATGTGGAAATTATAGAGGAATATCACTACTGTCCACAAGCTATAAGATACTATCCGCAGTATTACTAAATAGACTAAAACCATATTCAGAAGACATATTAGGTGACTACCAGGCGGGTTTTAGACAAAACAGATCAACAATAGATCAGATATTTATCTTACGACAAATAGCCGAGAAACATTGGGAATATAAAAGAGATCTCCATAACATTTTTGTGGATTTTAAAAAGGCTTATGATAGTGTCCATAGGAATAGTCTATGGAATGCTATGCAGGAATTTGGAATACCAAGGAAGTTAATCAACATGACCAGACTATGCATGGAAGATACTTATAATATAGTAACATATAAAGGCAGGAAATCAGACCCCTTCCAAATAACATCTGGCTTGAAACAGGGTGATGCACTATCGCCGCTACTCTTCAATCTGGCTCTAGAGAAAGTTGTAAGGAAGGTAAAGGAGGAATGTGATATTGGAGGAACATCCAAGCTGCTTGTTTATGCAGATGATATAGATATTATAGGGCAAAGTGAACAAAAGACATTGGAAATATTGACTCACTTAAAGGAAAAAGCCCAACAGATGGGGCTGGTTATCAACCAAGATAAGACAGAATATATGGTAATTTCAAGAGACGGAATGGCTAGAAACTCTGGCCACATACAAATAGATAATATGACCATTAAAAGAACGGAAATATACAAATACCTGGGTACGATCTTCAACTGCTCCAACATCATAAGGGAAGAAATACAAACTAGAATCAACTCTGGAAATAAGATATACTATGCACTACAACATCTACTAAAATCAAAGGCGCTATCTCGTAACACCAAAATCACAATATACAAAACACTGATCAGACCAGTTGTGCTGTATGGCTCTGAAACCTGGAGTACAACGAAAGGAGACGAAGCCTTGTTACAAACCTTTGAGAACAACATTTTAAGACGCATCTTTGGACCCATTAGGGATACACAAAGTGGAGAGTGGAAAAGAAGAAGTAACAAAGACATTTATGATCTGTTTAAGTCCCCGCTAATCACTGGTATCATGAAGGCTAATAGACTTCAATGGCTGGGGCATATAGAAAGAATGGAAGATAATAGGGAAACAAAACTCGCTTACACTCAGGAAATAAATGACCGTAGACCCCGAGGTAGACCAAGAAGGCGGTGGAGAGATAATACATGTACAGACCTACAAGCACTTGGAATCAACGACTGGCAAGAGAAGGTCCACCAGAGAGACGAATGGAGACGGATTGTATTTGCAGCAAAGAACCTCAATGGCTCGGAACGCTGAAGAAGAAGAAGAAGAAGAAGAAGAAGAAGAAGAAGAAGAAGAAGAAGAAGAAGAAGAAGAAGAATATAGTACATTATAAAATCAAGTGGCAGTAAAATGATAATATGGAAGATGAGGATACAGAAAAAAAATATGGAATAGCATGTCACATAACATGCGAGCGCTCATCTCTCTCTCTCTCTCTCTCTCTCTCTCTCTCTCTCTCTCTCTCTCTCTCTCTCTCTCTCTCTCTCTCTCTGGGGTGGGGAATATGTGGGTGGGTGAGGGATGTGTGGAATGGGGATGTGTGTTTGGGTTGGTGTGTTTGTGTGGGTGTTGGTGGGTAATGATATGTGTGGGTGTTGGCGTGTGACATATGTGTGTGTGGGTGGGTGTGTTGGGACGTGTGTAGGGGATGTGTGTACGCGTGAGAGATGTGTGTGGGTGGGGGATGTGTGTGTGGGTGAGGATGTATGTGTGGTTGGTGGGGTGTGGGTGGATATGAAATGTGTGGGTGAGTGGGAAATTGTGTGTGGGGGAAAGGTGTGTGTGTGTGTGGATGGGAAGATGTGTGGGTATGGGTGGGTGACGTGTGAGTGGGTGAGGGATGTGTGGGTGGGTTGGTGCGGGATGTGTGTTTGTGGGAGGGGTATTGCGTGTGGTTGGGGGTGCGCTGGTGGGTGGGTGGAGTATGTGTGTGTGGGTGAGTTTGCGTGGGTTGGGGTATGTGTGAGTGAGGAGTGTTGTGTGGGTATGTGTGTGAATGATGTTTGTGTGGGTGGGTGTGAGATGTCTGGGTTGGTGAGGTGATGTGTGAGTGGGTGGAGGGATGTGTAGTGGGTGGGGAATGTGTGGTGAGTAGCGATGTGGGTATGGGTGGGTTATGTGTGAGTGGGTGAGGGATGTGTGTGTGGATTAGTGCGGGATGTCTATGTTGGAGGGGGTGTGCCACATAACATGAGAATATGCATTGTTTATGCTTACAACATTCATTTGACAAGGTTTTATTCCATATGTAAATTTATCATGCACTGTTGATGAACGAATAATGAGTGATTGGAAAGGCCGAATGTTAGACGGGCCTACGTGCCCAATTTGTAACCTTTTAAAATAAAGTTCAGTTCAATTCAATTCAATTCAATTCTCTCTTTATTTTTCTTTCACACACACTCACACATACTAACTCTCTCATTGTCTCTCTCTCTCTCTCTCTTTCCCATTGTCTCACTCTCTCTCACTCTCTCTCTCACTCACTCTCTCTCTCTCTCCCACACTCACTCACTCTCACTCTCTCACATTCACTCTTTCTTACTCTGCCACACACACAGACAGACACACTCTCTCTCTCTCTCTCTCTCTCTCTCTCTCTCTCTCTCTCTCTCTCTTTCTATCTATCTATCTATATATATATATATATATATATATATATATATATATATATATATATATATACTCATATAGTGAAAAATTATACCAGTAGGTGACTTATGCCAGTCTCTCTGGCCGAAAGGGGTTACACCACTTTCTCCGTAATCCCGTTTATCACGCAGAGTCTCGTAGCGGGCGAGAACTAGAAGCGGTTCTACTCCCGCTGGTGACTTGCGGGATAACTGAGCCGGCCGCTCAGAAGGCAATGGCAAACTACTGAGCGTAATCTTGCCAAGAGATCAACAGACAGCTGAAAGATGCTGCTGTTGACAGCTATGTCCTGTAAAGGATATGCGAAAAAAAGGTGACATATGGAGGCAAATTGTCGGTATGGAGTAAGTTAAGATCAAGTAAGATCGAGGGGAATCGAGGCATAGGCAGAGCAAGAGAAATTATGCTGGATAGATTGAGACGGTGGCATGGAGGAAGATCATCAGCAGAGTTGATCCAGAAAACCAGAGACCGAGATCTGTGGAGAGCTCATGAACGCCCCCGCCAGCTGGCATGGCACCTGATGATGATTGCCAAGTAGTAGCGCAGAGCACATGAAGCAAAAGAAAGAGGGATCAAAACTCACGAACCAAAATGACCATAAATCTAAGCGACTGACGTAGAACGGAGATCACGTCAGTGTTGTTTGTCAATAACTACGGCATTCAGATCATTGAGCTTGACCAGAGAAGCAGCACGTTCAAGTCGTCTCTAATTCATAAAGTTATTTACTGGCAGGACAACTTTATTCATGGCTAATATATGTTAGAAAGAAGAAACAGAATCATGGCAACTTATATATATATCAGGATAAAGATTCTTGGGACAGATGCAGAATCTAGGAGTGAAATTGAGAATGTCGCATCAGAAGGACAGTTCGATAACCTTGGATGGACAGAAGGAATGAAGGACTGCAACACTAAGTTTGATAGTTCTCAGTAGGTTTATATGGTCAACTGTTAAATATTTATGATTGATGTTTCTTACGATCGTCCCGTCTGACATTTACAGATCCGATCAAAATTATTGAGATTCATAAATTTATAGGATTGATCACTGCTCAAGAATGGCTAATAAACTTAGCCGCATCAATTAGTTTGTCAGCCTTCGAGTGAGTCCTTTTTATTGATGTTGTGTCCATGCTGTTTGCTGGATCATTTTCTGCTACTCTAGACAGTGTTTTGTTCGAGCCTATCTTTGATGTTATGCCTGAAAGATTACAGCAACGATGAATAGAAAGATTAAGTGAGATGTATATATTATGTTCTTCTTTATTTTGCTTTTTCTTTCTTCTTTAATCTATCATTTGCAAAATTGCATGTGTCTTCGTTGTTTGTTTGTTTTTTTCTTTTGAGATTGTGTGTTTACGTGGAATGATTTCTTTTGATCCATGTTGGATATATTTCCGCAACATAGTCTGCATTATCTCTGTGACATTAGATATGTTGTGTAAAGCAACATTGTACCTTTGTCTAATTTCTTTGTCTGTTTTAAGTAATGCTAGATCTAACTTTATATTTCTGTGAGGTCTTCTTGATAGTTTTAACCTCACCTTTCCTATAATAGGCACATGGTCGCTGTGACAGTCTGCTTCTAATCAAATGTCCTGACGATTACATGAACATTTTCGTGTTAAAGTATTAATTGATGGAAATATTGAAAATGCTGAAAAGGTTTATTGCGTTCATTGTGATAAATCGTTTTCCTACCATTGTTCTAACACCTCGCTTACTTACCACCTTCAAAACAAATATCCACTACAGTATCAGAAACTTCAGCTGAGACGGTCTATTGCAGCATCGTCACCTGCTTCGAAGCAGGCTACTTTGAGTCACTTTTCTGATCGTCCAGTGAGTGCTGCATTACAACATGATATTCAAGTATCACTTGCAAACTGGATTGCTAGTAGTGGCAGACCAATATCAATAGTAGATCACGACGGCCTTCAGCAAGTATTACGCACAGCATTGCAAAATGCTGACTATAAGCTACCTTCCCGCCGCACTATTGACAACTATTGACTGCTAAGTATAGCAGCAAGATTCAAAATATTAAAGAATCTATGAAAAACGCAAAGGGAATTGCGTTAACATCTGATTTTTGGACATCTCTAGGTGACGAAAGCTATTGTGGAATTACTGGCCATTGGATTGCCGATAACTGGAAATTGAAAAATGTTGTTCTTGAATGCGTGAATGTTGTTGAACGTCATTATTATGACAGTGTTGCCCAGTTATATAAACAGTTTGCAATAGACTGAGATATAACGAACAGAATTATTCAGGCTAGTTACTGACAATGCAAGAAATATGTAATAAATATATTTTAATCATAGTGCTGCAAACATAACCAAGTTGCACAGTTGTACTGAGTGACCATTGTGTAAGCTGCAGCAAGATGTACCAACAAGATGGAACAGTATTTTTATTATGCTGCAGAGTCTTCTACGGGCAAGAGAAGCCTTAGCTGTCTACATGTCAGATAAAAAGATGCAATACGATGGTCCCATACTGTCAGATTCGCATTGGGAGAAGATTTCGAAATATGTCAAAGTTTTGGACTTATTCTGTCAGACCACGGTCCTGCTTGGCGGACAAGATGTTTCATGTACCTGTGTATTGCCACTGCCACGTCGTTGACAAAGCATATGACTGTACACGATGATGATCCGGGCTACATAGCTAAATTTAAGGCAGTATGTATTAATGACTTCAGTGAACGTGTAGCTAATATGACAAGTATTGAAATACTACATACATTGCAACAGCTCTTGATCCACGTTACAAATACCTGAAGTGTTTGTCAAAAGATGCAAAAGAAAGAACTTGGTCACGTATTGAACAACAAATAGCAGCTGATGATCATGATGAGCAGATGGAGACTGCTGCAACGAATGATACTGACATTGACAATGAAACTATATATGAACCAAATGAAAAGCGTATTAAGCTAATGGATTCTGACTTATACACGGAATATCATGTCGACAGATCTTCTGATGAATTGCTACGTTATAAAATGGAGAAGAAAGTTACTGAACCGGTTACCCTCTACAATGGTGGAAACGCAATGAACATCGATATCCAAAATTGGCATTCCTTGCAAAGACCATTCTGTGCATACCGGCTACCTCAGTTCCATGTGAACGATTGATCAGCTCTGCTAGTTATATTGTTAATAAGACGCGCTCGTCACTTGAACCAAATACTGTCAATATACTCGTCTGTTTGCATAGTTGGTTATGAGATGACACATGAACAAGACAATCCCGTGTTATTTCGATTTTTGGCAAATACGACAATAATGTGAGTTATGTGACTATAAATGTTTTGCTTTAATGGAAATTAACTATTAATGAATGGTTAATTTTTCAAAAGTTAATTATTAAATTTAAATTAATCGTTCACACACACACGCACCCACGCACGCACGCACGCAAACACACATATATTGTTTCCTCACTTTGGCAAGCGACGAACCTACGCGTCGAACCCGCGTCCGGCCCTGCTCATGACATTGCTAACGCATTTCGCTATCAACCTCACTATCGAATAAAGAATATTTAGTTATGTGTGCGCGCGCGCATGTGTGTGTGTTTGGTGTGTGGTACATGTGTGCGTGCGTGCGTGTGTGTGTGTGTGTGTGTGTGTGTTTCTGTGTGTTTCTGTGTGAACTGTTGGGAAGTACTATATTTAGTGCATGAGATTTCCCAAAATAAGTTATACTTTCCATTCCAGATGTCCAAAATTCTGACACATTACACATTTACTGAGCAAATGGTGCGTGTTTATATCACCACTACGAAAGATTCAGACGCATTCAAATCAGAATCTGACAAACTCAAACGAGCATGTGTCATTTGGGAAAAGACATATATTCACAGAAAGGTAATACCAATTAATTGTGCCTTGGGTGCAAATAGTGATAACTTTCCATGTTTGCAGTAAATATGTTATTGTCATGTCATATCATGTGCTAGTTATTCATTATATAAGTAATGTGGGGAGATAATGGCCACTAATATATGTTCGCCCGCTTCGTGGCTTAGAGGTTATGACTTTTCTCCGTAATCTCGTATACTCTCGTCATTAACGTGATGACGGTGAGAATCAGCAGTGGTTTGAATCGCATCGGTAACTTACGGGGTATGTGAGCCGGCAGCTCAGAAAGCAATGGCAAACTACGGAGCGTAATCTTGCCAAGAAATCAACATACAGCTGAAAGATGCTGGTGTTGACAGCGATGTCCTGTAAAGGATATGCAAAAAAATTTTTTTTTTTTAAATATGTTCTATTGAAGCGCGATAGTGCAGAGGCTATAATTTTTGTCTCTAGATCATGTGGTCTTGTGTTCGAATACTCTTCAAGGCGGAGATTTTTATGCTGCCGTTCTCAGCTCCCAGATTGGTCCATGAAATGTCCTGAAAAATAAGGGTGACCAGCGTGATACACACACACATTTAGTCTGGCGTGTGAGGCTAGCGCCATATCCCAAACAGGTTTAATGTCCCGATGGGGCGTCCTTGACTGTATTATATTTTCACTATATGGTCTAAACAGACGTGGCAACCATGATAAGAGTGCTCGCTCTTAAACTGATAGCGGGGTACAGGGTTCAACCCCTACAACGGTATTAAGTTGTACTTAAACATTGATTTCTTATTCAGGAAGCAATGGCAAACTGCTGAGCGTAACACAGCCTAGACAATCAGCCTGTGGTTAACCACAACGTCTAGCAAAGGACCTGCAACATATTGATATGTGTGGACCGGACAAATAACAAACAATAAAGAATATTGCATGAAGCAAGAGTTTCTACAGAATAGTTGCTAAGCTGTCCCTCTTGTTTGAGAGGTCCCTTGAAAGAAATTGATACTGGCAGAGTAATCTATGAATGAAAGAGTTCGTCATCTGGACGTTTTGCGTAGGATTAACGATCCTTTGGAGTGGCCACCAGGGGCCACGGAAGTGGAAATCCAGCAACCAATTCAGGATAATGCTCGCTCAGGTGATGTGATTATCTTCACAGATGGGTCGGTGTTGAGAGGTAGGAGAAGTGCCTGGGGGTTCTTAGCAAAAGCTAATGGTCGACATTTGGTGCAGGAGAGCCTGGTATATGATACCACAACATCTAGCTTAAGAATGGAGGTGGAGGCGGTCAGCGCAGCTTTCCGATGTATGCAGAATCAAGCTTCGGACAGAGTGACTTGCTTCGCTTCGGAGGTCACAGGTGGCAAGCATCGCCTGGATCTTTTCTCCGGGGCATGCCGGTGTGCTGGGGAATAAACAGGTGGACAGATTGGCTGGCTCTGCAAAACTTGATGGAGTATTAATGCATGACAAGGCAGACGTGGTTGCGGCCTTGTGAGAGCATGTGTACACCTCGGAGGAGCAAATGGATCACCACGGTCTGGCAAGAATGAGACAGCGAGGAGTGACGGGGGGATCTGGCCGACGCTCGATGCTCAGAGGAAAGGCGAGACTGACATATAATCAGATAGCTACTGGTACTATTGGTGCAGCAAAAAGTGGTGGACCTGATGCTTTAACCTTTGCAGGTAACTTGCTACTACAGTTTGACTCATAGTCGTTGACACTTTGGTGTTTAAATCTGTGTCATTTATGTATGTGTTTGTTGTTCTTTTCTTCTGCTGATGAAGGATTATGTTTGTATCTGTTGTTTTTTCTTTTCTTTTGCTAATGAAGGATTATATCTGCGTCTTGTATTTTTCTTTTTGTTTCTTTATAAAGTATTATTTCTGTGTCCGATGATTTCCTTTTCATTTGTTTGTGAAGGATTGTGTTTGTGTCTGGTGTTCTTCTTTTCCTTTGTTGATAAAGTATTATATGTGTATCTTGTGTTTTCCTTTGTTAATGAAGTATTTTGTGTGTGTCTGGCGTTCTTTTTTTCCTTTTACGACGAGGGATTATTATGTACCTGATATTTTTCTTCTCACTTATTGATGGAGAATCTTTGCCGCAACATCTTCCGATACTTGTGATCGTATTGCTGTTAAGCTGACTATTTTCATGTCGTGTTTAGCTAATAATCATACTTAGCCTAATTCTTTAAATTTTAGCTGTTTATGCTTAGTGGTTTATGGTTGTTGCTCTCGGTGAATATCCTTTGTAGGACGTCGCAGTCAACCTATTGAATTTTTATTTTGGCTGTTTGTGATTTCTTCGTAATTTTACGTTCAGTTCTTTGCCATTGTTTTCTGAACGACCGGCATGCATACCATTGTATGAAAACCAACATAAAGCAGTTTTCTGCCACATCGCCCGTGGCTGTATTTCCAACGCGGTATGCCAGCGTCCGCCTCCCTTCGCCACAGACATAAAATGTATATTTCAAACGCTAAGACGTATTAAATGTATTTTGCGGAAATACCACTCTCGGTTAATTCACAATACAAATATGAATATCCCCTCTTATAGACGGCGTAGATAATTATCAAGATGTCATTGGACTTAGTTTTACAGCTTTGTCCTAATTAAAGTTATCGTAGTTTTAAACAATACCGTTAGTCCTTTGCTTTCCAGCTCTGTGTTAATTGAGGTTATCATAATTGCAAACAGTGTTTGAAAACTGTACTTATGATCTACCGCTATCCACATCATGTACGATTTACACACAGTTATGTGATTAGCACATTTTTGTAAGATGTACATACGTGTGGACCTAGAGAAAGGAAAATACTGACATTCAGCAAGATCTGAACATCTAAGAGAAATTGGCTCATAAACAGAAAGATATCTCGGACACGGAAATAGTTTGGCGGTATTAACTGATTCAGTGCCAAACAAAATGTAGGTTTGGACAAACATGGTACACAATTAAATGAACAAGTATTATCATGTAAATTTCCGTTCACTGGGCACTGAAATTATGGAAGATATCACGAAACAAAACAAATAACATGATGATCCTAGTATGGTGATATATCGTCCTTCTGACCAAATGGGAGGTCACATGTGGGGATAATTTATCCTTCAGTACCGAATCAGTTAAACGTCACAATTATCTCAGTAATTGAAGACGTGATTCCTTTACATCGAGACATTGTCGACCAACACAAAGGTAGACATGGGACATTAAAGACACCGTTGGCGTAGAAATTAATGCGGCAGGTGAACTGCCGAAACTTCAACATTCTTTCTGGAGGATCATGACGAGAGCGGCATTCTGCAAAGGACCTGCCAATTGATGACGATGGTGATGATGATGACGATGGTGATGATGATGATGATGATGATGATGATGATGATGATGATTGTGGTTGTGGTGGTCATCGTGGTCGTGGTCGTGGTCGTGGTGATGATGATTATTATTGCATGTTTTATCACGCAAATATGTTGCAGGTATTTGAATGGTACGGATATTTGTATGGCAAGGGTATTTGAACGTTACAGGTATTTGTATGCTATTGATATGTGTATGTTACCGGTAATTGTGTGTTACAGATATTTGCATGTAACAGGTATTTGTGTGTTACAGGTATTTGTGTGATACAGGTATTTGTTTGTTACGCGTAATTGTATGTTACGGGTATTTGTATGATACGGGTATTTGTATGATACAGGTATTTGTATGTTACGGGTATTTGTATGTTACGGGTATTTGTATGATACAGGTACTTGTATGATACAGGTATTTGTATGTTACGGGTATGTGTATGTTACGGGTATTTGTATGATACAGGTATTTGTATGTTACGGGTATGTGTATGTTACGGTATTTGAATGATACAGGTATTTGTATGATACTGGTATTTGTATGTTACGCGTATTTGTATGTTACGGGTATTTGTATGATACAGGTATTTGTATGATATAGATAGTTGTATGTTACAAGTATTTGTATGTTACAAGTATTTGTATGTTACATGTATTTGTATGTTCTAGATATTTGTATGTTACGGGTATTTGTATGTTACGGGTATTTGTATGTTGCGGGTATTTGTATGCTACGGATATTTTTATGTTACAAGTATTTGTATATTACAAGTATATGTATGTTACAAGTATTTGTATGCTACAGGTCTGAGGGACATGTCAAGATCCAGCATGGGACGGGCTTCAGCTGAAAGTTGCCTCTCATTTCTTTGATCCTGGACAATTTTTATATTATGGATTATATAATGTTAACTTTCACATATATATCTTGTAATAACAAATGTTTATTTCTTTGTAAGTAATCCCTCTTTGGTGTTACATTTGTTTTTTACTTTTTTACCTGCTCCACAAATGTATTCATCTCCCTGATGAACTACTGGTAAATGAAACAAAATGTATGCAATGAAATAACATCTACAAAATATACGAGCTCGCTGAAAACATGCATCTGTCATTTAACACGGTACAAAAGACAGTCAGTCAGGATTAATATCAACTAAGTAACTTGTGCATGCTTGTTATGCAATTGTACCCGTGTACGTTTATTGTGTGTATGATGTTGAAGGCTTCAGCCACAACGTTATTTTATTGTTTTGTCACTTGTGACTGTGTTCTAGTAAATCGTATCAATTCTACTTCTTGTTTTCGCTGATTTACTCAAACACATTGTTGACGTGGCAAGTTGTAATAGAAAATGAAAGCACTTTATTATTATTTTAGTGGTTATTTCTTTTTAATCTAGAGAACTTTTACATCAGTATACCTGATTGGAATTGTGTAAAGTGAAGATTCTAAATTTATGTGTTTTGTTCGTCAGTGTGATTGTATCTGGTCCCAACACCTTCTTTGAATTTCTTTTTACGCGTGACGTTTTACATATAATAAGCCACTTTTCTTGATTTATATGTCAGTGATTATTTAATAATTAGTGTGCAAATATTAATTATTTCGTAAGCTTCATTCTACTCTTTACAAGTGGTTATAGAATATGATGTCTTGTCGTCAGCATAACTTCTTATATACTGCCCGCAGCCATCTTCAATATGAGATTCAGTTCTCGATTATTTTATTTTTACTTAAGTGTCCATACGGCATTGTTTGTGTTTCTGTAGGTGTTAATCATATGTGCTGTTGACTTCATACACTGATTCAATATTATTGTTTCATTATTTTTAAGAGATATCATTGACTCATAATTTCACTCGCTGGTTCTACTGGTCACTAATTTGTTGACATGTTTGGAAAGGGCTAATGAAAGCAGAACAGTATTTGCAAATATAAGGAGACAAACGGCGTGCTTTGACCACGTAACAAGAAGAGAGTCGCTGGAAAACATCGTCACGACTGGAAAGTAAAGAAGCTGGAGTAGACGGTGAGAAATAGTGCTGTTAAGACTATAATGATTATCATCAAGAGGATTGATCAGAACACTATATATATATATATATATATATATATATATATATATATATATATATATATATATATATATATATATATATATATATATGCACTATATGATCTGTGCATCAACGCTTACGTCGGCTGGCAAGGCACATAATGATGATGCTCTATACAAACTACAGACACCATTTATGTTACTCATATTTTTAAATACCACAGAATCTGGTAATTATTATTTCTTTTTTGTTAGAATGTAATATCTGTATTCGCGCAATATAATTCTTTCTGTGCTTCTCGAAGTTGCTTTGTTGCCCTTGTCTATATATTTTGTATAAACAATTTGTCCAATGTTGAATAACATTAATCCATACAATAATATTTGCTTTTTTTTTTTTTTTTTTTACATCTCTTTAACTTACACATTATGTACATCTTTTTAAAATTGTATTTAATGTAATTTCTTTGAATATAATTATATTGTCCAGAAATATTTTATTTCATTATATACCCAAGAGATGTTTGCAATTATTTTTGCCTATTCTGCAGACATGCATGTGGTTACTTACTATACTTTCTCATTAGTTTAGTTTAGCAATGGCAAACTACTGAGCGTAATCTTGCCAAGAAATCAACAATCAGCTGAAAGATGCTGATGTTGACAGCGATGTCCTGTAAAGGATATGAAAAAAAAAAATATTTCTAAGCTTGGGTGTTGGTTTTAATTTTTATTTTCACTTACATTCTATTGACCATATAATTAAAACCGGTTTCAACTTTTAAAAGTTTATTTTTTCAGCTTGACAGAATCTGAAAACAATGTATTCCCTTAGTGAATTTAAACAAAGAAGTCATAAAAAATAAGCTGCACATTTTGTTGCCTGACATTTTTCTCTGCATCTCGTCAAGGACCTATTGCGGAGTTATATATCATATAAAGTGACTAGATGAACTATATCTTGGTTGAAATACTTAATGCATATAGTTACTAATACTGTTCGAATGTGCAACAATGTTGTCCCCTGAGGTATTCGATGATTCACTCAAATAGTTTTCTGTCCGAACAGTATCGGTTGGAAACACCAAACTGTGAAGCCTAAATATATTTGAACAATCATTTATTGTTTGTCAAATACTATATATGACACGTGTTTGCTTTGTTAACTTTATTGCCGCAATTTAGCAGCTGTTGAGAGATTATAGAGCTTGGAATTGTATGCCCTGTCGACTGCTCAGGGTCCACCCCCTCCCCCCCCCCCCCTCCAAAAAAAAAAGAAGACAGGTTAATTCTACTTTACAACCTTACTGTTAGGTTACTAGATTTGGTATTTTGTCGTTCTGTTCCACCTATGCAAGTTGCTTGGTTCTCAAATTTAAAGAATCTGCTATAGATAAGAAAAGGCATTCGATCCTGGAAACAAGTCCATATATTCTATACTGTCTGCTGTACACTCATACCATTTGCGTATGCCCCTTCAAATCCTAATGTAAACTTTGCGCTACCTGTATAGATTACTTCTTTTTATCTTTGACTGTTGAATTGTAATGACAAGTAAAGTAAAGGTAAAGTAAAGAACCCTGTTCAACGCATTAGGCATATTGGCTATATGGTGCTAGCACACAATTTGTATAGACCAATCGGTGCTCTGTCTATTATGTTGTTAATTTCACGCCTTATAGTTATACGTATGAAGTCAATATATATTTCAGAAACGTATTTGGTTACAGTTTTGGATAGAAACCTTACATGCAGTCTCTAATACACAAATGTATTCCAAGTAACATGTATTAAACTGCTAATCGGATACCTTTATGTATTTGTCGTTTCTATAAATATTACTTAGTAATTGTCGTTTCTATAAACAGTGTTTTGTATCTGTCGCTTCTGTAAATAAACTTGCAATTTTCTTCTTCTTCTTCTTCTTCTTCTTCTTCTTCTTCTTCTTCTTCTTCTTCTTCTTCTTCTTCTTCTTCTTCTTCTTCTTCTTCTTCTTCTTCTTCTTCTTCTTCTTCCTCTTCCTCCTCTTCTTCTTCTTCTTCTTCTTCTTCTTCTTCTTCTTCTTCTTCTTCTTCTTCTTCTTCTTCTTCTTCTTCTTCTTCTTCTTCTTCTTCTTCTTCTTCTTCTTCTTCTTCTTCTTCTTCTTCTTCTTCTTCTTCCCTTCAATTTTCCTATTATAAAATAAAACCACCACATCACAATCATCTAATTAGCTTCTCTGTTTTTATCTGCTTCCTCACATCCTCCACTTCCCACTCTTCGTTCAACATTCGAGGAGACGAACTGGCCCCTGTAATTCTGTAAATTTAGCGATTAACATTTCCCAGCTGCATTTCACTTGGGACACAACCATGTAACAGCATGTGTTGGCGTGGAGGACTGCTGATTGTTTCAGTAGCACATTAGTTACGAATGCGCGCTTCTACCGTCTCCCACCTGTGATTATACCTGCTGATGCCATAAGTGACGTCCAATGAGAAAAGTTGTAATTTGACTGATTCGTCAACTTCTGTATCAGCTTTTAGCAACGTCATTTGTGACGTTTTATGTGTCCTTTGTTTATAATCAGTTACAATACAAATCGTGCTTTGAGTTTGTAAAAGTTATATTGAGCCAATCCAGATGCACGGAAGCATATCATGGACAATTTGCACACAAGTGAGGAATTATGTGGAAGCAGTGGAGCAGGTTTGTAGAAAAATTATGACCCTTGACGGATAGAAAGACTAATGAAAATATCTTAAAAGAAATTAACTCACAAAGAGTACTGGTTGCTCGCACCAGAAACGACAGTCCACATGCTCTCGGCCTGTCATGAAAAGGGGAAAGCTGGAGTATGTCGTTACAGTGAGAAGGTTGGAAGGGAAGAGAGACAGGGAGGAGACCAAGAAAGAAGATGGTGGACAGTTTGACATCATGGCATGGAGGAACGTCGGTATCAGAACTATTTGGCAACACAGGAGACAGAAGGGTGTGGACAGACATGATCAACAACGCCACACGGCATGTACATATAAGAAGAAGAATTGCTTCAACCATCTAGAAACATTCATAACACTGGGCGGAAAACGCCTTCTAGATATGTAAAAACACAAAACATATTGCCATGACATCATCATCATGTGCCATACCGGTAAGAGTGGGCGGTCATTTTTCGCCATCTCACGCGATCACCAGGGTCGTGGATCAACTCTGTGTTCTTTTCTTAACCATGCTATGTGGCCAAGCTATCCAGATATTAACTTCTCTGCCTTTCCCTTGTTTTTTTCCCATCAAACTTGCCAATTGTCGCCAAGTTTTCTCGTTTATTTCTTCTCATAACGTGCCCACAAACATCTTGACTGTCTGCGTCTAATTCTCTCTATTTCTTGTATAAAGACGCCATTACAACAACCGCCCTTTGCAAGATGGAAAACGCACACACAGAAAGCTTTCAATTGCAGTGAGAGAAAGAGTATTATAGTGCTACATATAGTTTACACTCATGCATGTATGTGAAACGTGGACAATAAGCAGGTGAGCAGAAAAACATGTTATGACAGAAGAAATATGATTTCTGAGGTGGGTGAAGCAAAGGACACCATTGACGGACAAGAAAAGACAGTGAATGAATCACCAAAACACCATAAGTGGACGGTAAGCTTTACTAGAGCTCGATCACACGTAAGAAAATGGACGTTGCGTCCAAAACCTTTATCAGCATACACACAACAAACACACCGATACAACTACATGAAAAACACTACATGGAAATATATATATATATAACAGTTATTCATCTGTGTCCTTGTTGTGGACTGGTCACATCTGTTTAATGGAATCCGCATGTGTGATTCAAAGCACACACACACACATACACACATACATACACACACACACATACACACACATATATACACATACATAAACATATATACAAACACGAATAAAAAGAACGAGGTAGACCTACAAGAAGCACATGAAAACGGTAAATTAATTATAGAAATTAGATGCAGTCATAATTTTTGGGCACTGAAGAGAAAGAGACTAGAAAACTTAGTTACAAATGACAAACTAGAGAGAGGCAGACAAATAGATAAATATATTACTTGCTTGGTTGTATGGAATAATCGGGACAATAATACAGACTTGAATATGCCACCTCTAATAGAAACAAACTGAACCTGATCTTTCATCCCAACAACTCAACTGCTTTAAAAACATCTTTAACTTCCAACTGATCCTCGCTCTGAGCTTCTCACCCAACTGATCTTTGAGGAGGTCCACGCAGTGGCTTATATGCGAGATAAAACCTAAAGGACATACTTGCCAATCTACACTGCACTTCCTTTCCGAACCACCAAACGCTCCAGCAGTAGATGAAAAACGTGTGGATTTCTCATTTAGATCTTTTCGCTTTCCCGAAGGGTTGTATTTCACATTCGGGAAGCATTCACGTGTAAATGCCGTAATCTGATTTATGACATGATCTGCTAAAGAATTAAATGTTGGTGAAATCAAGAAGTCAGCGGATCATTTCCGTGATTGATTGATTGATTGATTGATTGATTGATTTAGGAACCGACATCACAGCATTCGGGACATTCCCATAAGCGCTCCGTATCATTTCCGTGAACATCTTATAAACATTCATAAAGGGGCCCACAAACCAGTACCTCTCTGTTCCAACAGCCCCAACATCTTACTTGAAGCGGGATTTCTATTACTGCCTTAAAATCCTGTTCCGGCCACTACAGCACTCGTCTTGTTTTGAAAAAATTCACATTATTCTTAACTTAGGCGTTGTCAACACAACATGCATTAATATCCAACATTCGCTCATCTTATATATTTACCTGCTTTTGTTTATAAACAACTACTTGCTGTATACTTTCTAATACTCGATAATTCCTGTATCTTTCTCTACATAGATTTCATGTATTCTCGTTGTGCTTCTATATGCTTGCATTGACTATGTAGCCAGGTTACTTAACCTGTCTTACAGTTTCTTGCTATTTCTGTATGTATTTACATTCGTCTTGATTTTGTTTAACTGATTACGTGCCATGGGATTATTAACCTTCTTCTTCAACTTCCCGTATCTGCCAAGGGCTTATATATCCGGGAAATGTTGTTATTGTGTTATAATACAACATGCCTGCTAATATATTATCAACTCGTTTAAGTCATAACTGTGACACGTCCCTTTCTCCGCCATCCGTGTTTGTTTGGTCTAAACCTACTTTTTGTTTGGCAGAGAATCTGTTAATTGTTCTTCTAATGGCCATCAATTATAAAATTTCCTTTGTCATCCATTTCTTCTTTGCAGTCGTCTTTATTTCTGGTATAATTTCCTTTGACGTATGTAATATTGATCCCTTTAGCATTTGCTATTGTTCGTCTACACTGTCTACTTTTTTCTGATACATTGTATCTATTGTGTACATTAATTACGTATTTACCATTCGTTTGATGATTTGGCTGAAATATTGCTGAATCTAGCTTCGTATATTTTACAGCCCTGTTTTTCCCCCCCAGTTGAATTCCCAGTTTTACAATCACTGGTGCTTGGTTACTTTTGCCGTCTGCTCCTGATCCTATTTTTACCAACAGTAAGATGTTTCAAAATCGTTTGTTTATCAATATGTAATCACTTTGAGGGTTAGGAAGTTAGGTTAGTTAGTTAGGAAGCGTTAGAAAGAAAAATACAACCCGAAATAGGTGAAGAACAATGTGGGTTTGTAGAAGGCAAGGGTGCAGTAAATGCTATGTATGTACTGAGAACAGTAATTGAAAGTTCTATAGAAGTAAACAAAGATCTACACCTTTGCTTTATTGGCTACACAAAGGCTTTTGATAAAGTGAGACATGTCCACATGATAAGGATACTTGGAGATCTACAAATTGATGGAAAAAACCTTAGGCTTGTAAAAATCATATATTGGAAACAACAAGCTGCCATCAGAATTGACAACGGTGTAGGTCAATATCAGCCTATTAAAAGAGGTGTGAGACAGGGATGTGTAATGTCTCCAGAATCTTTTTCCCTGTACAGTGAAAATATTTTCAGAAATATAGAATATATGGAAGGAATCAACATTGGGGGACGATACATCAATAACATTAGATATGCAGATGATACAGTCTTGATTGCAGACAATGAACAGAACCTGCAACCATTTAGTAGATGTGGTTGTTGCACACAGTGAACAACTAGGGTTAGAACTGAATATTAAGAAGACACAGATTATGGTCGTCACTGGGACGAAGGAAATACCACAATGTGATATACGAATAAATGGGCATATTCTTAAGCAAGTGAATCGATACAGTTATCTCGGCACAGTCATAACATCTGATGGGAGATGCCTTGAAGAGATTAGAACAAGGATTGCCATTGCGAAGGTAGCCTTTTACAAGATGAAAAACATACTGACCAATAAAAAGATATCAATTAAAACGAGAAAAAGGGTGTTGAAGTGCTACATAGAACCTATACTTGTGTATGTATGTGACGCGTGGACATAAGCAGTCAAGTTTAAAAACAGCTGATGGTTGTGGAAATGTGGTTTTTTGAGGAAAATGCAAAGAATACCATGGACAGACAGAAGAACCAATGAACAAGTCCTTCAAGAAACAAATGAAGATCGTAAACTGATTAGAGACATTAGAGTAGACAGTCCAAATGTTTTTGACATGTTATGAGAAGAAATGACTTGAAGAACTTGGTGACAACTGGCAAGATCGAAGGGAAGAGACCTAGGGGAAGACCGAGAAGTAAATACCTTCATATTATGTGCCCTTCCCCATTCAACCAGTTTTCTCCCCTCACTCATTTCTTTCTCCAAGGCCATACTGTATTTCCCCCTAACATCTTCGTCTCTTTCTTATCCAGTGTTTGGATTGAAATCTCCCTGTATTGTAGTTGTTTTACAGATTTTTACATTGTGCTACAGCCACGCTAAGTTGTTCATAAATGTTATCCCTTTCTTCTTTAGTGCTGTCTGCAGTTGGTGCATAGATTTGTATGATTTTAAAATGTATTTTCCCCTTAACCTGACTAACAGAGCTCTGTACAAGATTAGTCTCATATGCCTTTCATGTGTATGCCCTCCAGAGTAAATTATCCCATATTCATCAGATAAACAAACATAGTATTGTTTGGCGCTCACAGAAGGAGAAGAAGAAAGTAGAGACTAGAGGACGCACTAGACAACATACAATTTGAAAGCTATAGTTACCGACCGGGATTCGATGATGATGAATTTCATAGCTCTATTTGAGAGAACTACCATGTCATCTGGATATCTGATTTCTGGAATGTTATTTGCACCAATTATGACAAGATCATAATTGTCACTAATCTCATCATGTTTGACGTTTCTCAGTAAATTTTCTTCATATATATTGAAATATTGAACAAGTCTATGGAACGAAATGCAGCCTGTATTTTCACCTCAAATTAGTTTGGTGTTTCGCCAGCTACTCTAATAGCTGCTTGTTATTCATTTTATAATGATTCAATTAAGTTAACGGATTGTGCTAGATATCCCATACTTCACATAATTGTGAGAAAATTGATGTTGTCCTCTCACATCAATTACAGCACAGCCTGCTATTGTTGTATGATAAAATACTGCATCAGGAAAATATTAAAAGTACCCAGGTGTAGCCCTTGATCGTCGCCTGACGTGGAAGTTACAAGTTTATATAAATCTAACAAGAGCAAACGTCTTCTGGGACAGCATGGGGAACAGATAAGAAAGTTATCAAGAAGCTATTTGTTGAACGAATCACGCCAGTCTTTAAATACAGTATTGCAGCATAGGCAACAATAGTTCAGTCGCATGTTGACAAAATAATAAAAGTCCCAAACCAAGGAATGCGAATTATACTTCGAGGTATGAAAATAACGCCTTTTAACAAATTGAACAAGATCACATGTCTACAACCTATGCAAGACATAAGACACTTTGCAGTGCCCAACAACTAGCAGAAAAGTGTAAAGACCGACAGACTACCAACCCTATGTATCTGAGGTTGAATGGCTTTGAAAGAGAAAGACTGAAGCGAAACAACTTTGTGCTTTATTTAAAAAAAAATAAAAATAAGCACAAACCCTATACACAACAAAATAATAGCCAAACCCATTAATAATGAATACATGCTCGCACATGTTATTATATCAAACTTTTTCAACGTCAGAGTCGCAGTGGTGAGGTAAAAAGATTACTGCCGTAACCGACGATTATTTTTCTTTAAAACTTTATTTCTTACAAAATAGTATGTATTTATAAGGTGCAATATTGCATTCGGTCTGCAAGGTGTGGTATGCGCTTCGCTTAACCCTGCAGCCAGCAGGGTTAGGATCGGCCAGCCTCTCCCAGGAGAGGTGAAGAGCGAAAATTAGTTGACTGCCGATGACCCGCAGACTACACAAGTCAACCCCCACGTCCACGTGGTGCAGACCGGGCAACCATGACCGCGAGGTCATGGGCTAAAGGGACTATGGCTCGCCATAGGGGATGGACTGCCTGTGGTCAGATTAGTGTCCTAAAACTGCGACTGGCCTTGCAAGGCGGCAGAGGATCTTCATACTGCTCGTAGAAAAACTAAGAAGTATAAACGGACTGACCCAAACGGATATCGACCCGGCAATGTTAAAGGACTACGAGATAGATCAGCGACTCACAAAATAGGCACAATGAACGTCTGTGGTTTAAATAGTAAAGAAGAAGAGCTTATGGAAACAGCAGCAAGAGAAGTAGGAACAGCTTGGCTACATAGACTATTCAACCATGTTTGGATAGAACAAAAGACACCACGAGAGTGGGGAAACGACATAATTATCCCAATTTGGAAAAACAAAGGCAGCAAAAGAGACTGCACACAATACAGATGCTTTTCACTGTTGAGTCATACTAGGAAAATATTTTACAAAATTCTTGAAAATAGATTACGAACTACTTTAGAACCCCAGCTAAGCGAAAGACAACTTGGATTTAGGAAAAACAAAGGATGCACTGATGCCATTTTTGCATTTAGACAACTTACAGAAAAAACAATCGAATTCAATGAAACACTCTACTTAGCCTTTGTCGACCAAGAAAAGGCATTCGATAGAGTAGATAGAAACAACCTGTGGGAAATCCTTAAACAATATGGAGTGAGTACACATCTAACAAACCTATGTAGAAGTTTATACAACATCAGTTAATGCATAGTGAGAGCAACTGGAGGACACTCAGAATCCTTCACCATAAGATTTGGAGTACGACAAGGTTGTGTCCTGTCCCCTCTCTTGTTCATAACATATATAGACAACATATGTAAAGTTTCTTTACCAAGCAGAGACAGCAAGAATACCGCATGACGAAAACACAGAAGAAGAACCATTTGCAAATCTAACCATTAGAGAACTCCTGTTTGCGGACGACCAAGCACTAATAGCAAAATCAGAAGCTGAATTACAAGACCACATGAATAGTGTAAACGAAATGTGTAGGGAATATAACATGAAAATTAGCACAAGCAAAACAGAGGTAATGACTATAACTAAAGAAGAACAAACAACAACAATTCACCTAAACGAACATCCCTTGAAACACGTAAAGAGTTTCAAGTACCTAGGAAGTATACTATCATCAAATGGCAGATCAGAAGACGCGATCGAAAATAGGTGCAATAAGGCAAATCATACATTGGCACCTTGCCGTCTTGACAGACGATAGTTTGTGCTTTAAAAAGCATAATACTTTTACCCATGGCGGTAGCGAATGTGACTGATAAGGTCAATTCGCGCTGTAAATGTTCGTTCACAGTGGGTGCATGTGAACACGTGGTCATTTCCACCATCATGCACCATCTTACGTCTCACACGCTCGGTGTGTGACTTATCTGCAATAATTTTCTCTTTTGTCTTTATTCCGTTTCTGATGTTTGTCCTCCATGCAACACGTTCAGCGGCAACTTGCTCCCAATGTGCATTATCAGTGCCTGTATCAATCATGTCCCGCTTACACACATCTTTGTATTGTAGTAGAGGCCGACCCTGAGATCTCTTACCCATCTGTAATTGGCCAAAAAAGATTTCCTTTGGTATTCTACCATCATCTATCCTCCTAAGATGTCCTACTCTTCTTAGTCTACGAAGACTGAGCATGGAATAAACCGTCACACAACCTGATCTTTCCAATACTTCAGTATTTGTGATTTTGTCTTGTCACTTAATACCAAGAATTCTTCGCAGACACCGCATATGAAAACTGTTTAAACGTTTCTCTTGGTGTGAGTAAGTTGTCCAGGTTTCACTGCCATAAAGAGGAGTACTAAGGACACAGGCTTGATAGACATGGACATTTGTTTTGGCAGTAAGCTTCCTGTTTTCCCAAACTCTTTTTCTTAACCTGTTCATTGTTGTTGCTGCCTTACCAATCCTGAGGTTAATTCCCTGATCTAGAGATAATTTGCTATTTACCACTGATCCTAGATATGTAAAATGGTCTACCATCTCTAGTTCGGTGTCGTCAATAACAATTGATGGTACCCAATGTGCACCTTGTGACATAATCTGTGTCTTCTTTTTGCTAATTGGTAAACCAAATTCAGAACAAGCATTGGAGAATGCAGGTAGTAGACATTGCAGTTCTTCTTCAGAGTGGGTCATATTTGTAGTATCATCTGCAAACAGCAACTCTCTGATCAGTACCCTCCTAATTTTGGTCTTGGCCTTCTATCTCTGTGCATTGCAGTGGCCACCATCTGATCGTGAGTGAATGTATACACCACCATTCTGATCACGAAAGGCATATTTCAGTAGAAATGAAAAGTATATTCCAAACAGGGTGGGGGCTAGTACACAACCTTGCTTAACTTCACTCTTGATTTCAAACTCTTCAGAAGTTGTACCATCACACTCGATTATACCCTTCATGCCTGTGTGGAACGATTCCACAATGGACAGAAGAGTTGGTGGGCAGCCAATCCTCTTTAGTGCCTTGAACAGACCCTCACGACTGACCAAATCAAATGCCTTTGTGAGGTTGATGAAGGAAATACACAGGGGTTGATTCTGTTTACGGCATTTTTCTTGCATTTGTCGCAATGAAAATATCATATCAATGGTAGACCGGTTCTGTCGAAAGCCACGCGGTGATTCGGGGTAGACTTCATCTCCTAGGACAAGTCTGCGCAGAACAATTCTGGCAAATACTTTTCCAACAATACACAGAAGTGAGATACCCCTATAGTTGTTGCAGTCGCTCCGATCGCCCTTGTTCTTGTACAGTGTTATGATGCCTGAATTTTTGAAATCCTGTGGGACTTGTCTTCCTCGCCAGCATAGCTCTATTAGCTGGTGGATCTGTAGAGTGAGTGTGTCTTGCCCACTCCTGATAACCTCTATTGGAATCCATCCTTACCTGGAGCCTTGCCAGATGCAAGTTCATTTATAGCACTCTTAACTTCTGTTATGGTGGGAAGTGTGTCCAGGTGGTCAATAGTTGGTACATCCTCTATGGCGTTGAGGGCACCATCTACTAGTTTGGTCTCACTTGAGTAAAGCTCCAAATAGTGCTCTACCCATCTGTCCATCTGCTGTTTCTTATAAGTTATGATTTCTCCAGTCAAGGTTTTCAATGGTGCACTTCTTTTGATGATTGGACAACAGGCTTTCTTCCTTCATTTATACATGCTTCTGATGTTTCCCTTATCACTTGCGATTTTAATGGACTCACATAACTTGATCTAATAATCATTTGCACACTACCTGGCAGCCTTTTGCACATCCTTCCTAGCTTGCTTTAGCTCACTCAGATTGTTACGCGTTGGTATTTCTTTGTTTCTTAAGAGAGCTATCTTCTTCTTATCAATCAAGGGCTGCAGAGTCTGGCTGTTTGCCGCAAACCAGTCTTGCCTCTTATGATCCACAGTGCCGTAAAAATCTACCGCTGTTGTATAAAGACTTTCCTTAAGTTGACCCCACTTTTCATTTACTGTACCATTTTCTGGTGTATCTGTGAAAGCGTCTTCAATTTGCTGTTGAAATTGAAAGCACTTTTCAGGATCGTGAGTGTTAATAATATTAATCCTGAGGCTAGATTTCTGTTTAGCTGTGTAGATTCTCTTCGGTCTCAGTTTAACTCTTGCAACAACCAAAGAATGATCCGTATCACAGTCAGCACTGTGGTAACTTCGAGTCAATGATATATGGTTCAGATGTTGTCTCCGTGTGATGTTGAAGTCCAGCTGGTGCCAATGGCCGGATCTTGGATGTTTCCATGTGACCTTATGCAGCTCTTTTGTTTTAAAAATGGAGTCTGTAATACATAGGTCATTTCTGGTGCATTTTCATTCATGCGACCAATGTTGTATTTTCCAAGGCACACTGGCCATGAACTCGAGCTTGCCCACACGAGCATTGAAATCACCGAGCATATAAATGTAGTCAGATTTTGGAACTGCCTTAATTACGGAGTCTAACTCCTCATAGAACGAATCCTTCACATCATCAGAGGAATCGAGTGTCAGTGAATATGAGGTACTAATGGTGGCAAAACCACAAGATTTTGCCAAGCGCAGAGATAATAGTCTTTCATTTCCTCCTGCTGGAATTTCAATCATTCCCAGTAGCGAATTCTTCACTGCAAAGCCCATATCATGTTTCCATTTTTCTGCCTTTTCTCTACCCTTCCAAAAAAAAGGTGTAATTGTTTTCCCTGAGTGACCCTTCCTCAGCGAGGCGAGTCTCCTGCAGGCCAGCAATATCAATGTTAAGACGATTGAGTTCGGCATCAATCACAGCCGTTTTTCTCACATCGTCAATATTTTTCAAGTCAGTGGAAAATCCTGGACACATGGTTCTCACGTTCCAGGTTGCAAGCCGTAGCTTGAGGTTTATATTTTTCTTTTTATTAGTACCTGGTGCGTTAGTTTTACAGCCTGCGATTCAGATTTTGTCCTAGCCCCAAGCACCCATTGAAGCAGACAGGCTGTGGCGGATCAGCACCCAATTGGCCGGGGGCTGCATAGTTTGAGGCGGGCGGTATCTGATCAATGACACCTGTAGGTGTCTCCCACCGTCAGAGGCATCGCGTGGCGCCCCATGTCTACGCTAATTGACAGGGACTTATAACCCGTAACAGTTGCCTCTCGCTTTAATTCCGAGACCGGTTAAGACCAGGTATGGAGTTATTGCCCCTCCATAGCACAAAGCCTGGGCTAAAATATAGAGATTATGTGTTGCCCATGCAGCATGATCCCTCTCTCGGCCTGCCTAGCTCACTCCAGAGGAAAGGTAACACCTCTACATCTTGAACAAGACAAGCTGCAGAAGCTGCCGGATCAGTAAAGCAATGCTCTAACTGTCCGCCTGTCGGAGCTTCGATCCTAGATCAGCTGCCAACCAAGGCTTATGGCATGGTCTGCCCTACCATAACATTTTGTCTTTAGATTGCATTTCCTCGCACCAGGGTAAGGCTTGTACCCTCCCAATTGCGCTCTTCCGCCCGAAGCCGTTGGCTCAATATAGGGTGTCGGGTTTGGTAAGCGCCGCCCAACGTTCGGCGCTAACAGAAAGCAGGTAGTACCGTCTACTGTCACACGGTAGCTCAGTCATATCTGACTAAGACCTGACACCAAGGCAAACCAACTCATTGGACAAATGGCATCAATACTAAAGAACAAACATGTATCAATTAAAAATGAAAAGAAGAAAAATCACAACAATAGAAATGAGGTTCCTGAAAAGAATACTCAACGTATCAAGAAGAGATAAGATGAGATATGAAGAAATCAGGACTAAAGTGGGGATTAAAGCAGCACTAGATTTTATTAGAAAGCAGTAAGACAAATGGTTTGGCCATGCAAGTAGGTTACCAGTCAACAGCATACCACAACAAGCAATGATGTACAGACCAGATGGAAACAGAGGAAGAGGCCGATCGCGTAAACGTTGGACGGAGGGAATAGCAGAGTCCATGGGAATATCGATATATGAAGCCCATAATCTGGCACTCTCACGATGTTTATACTTCACCTCGACCCCGCAAGATACAAGTGGAACATGATGAGATGAGATGAGATGAGATGAATATTACATTCATGGCATGGTGCAATTACCAACACTATACTTGTGGATTTTGCTCTCAAGCGTACTAAAATCTTTCAAGAAAAATTCTTTAATACTCCAATTATTCTCTAACACACCTAGTTTTATTTTAATAAGTTTAACGGCACCACTGAAAAGAGCATATATTAATCATTGCAACAAGCGTCCCATTTTATGAAGTAAATTGAAAAGAGGTATGAGAGAGAGAGAGAGAGAGAGAGAGAGAGAGAGAGAGAGAGAGAGAGAGAGAGAGAGAGAGAGAGAGAGAGAGAGAGAGAGAGAGAGAGAGAGAAAGAGAGAGAAAGAGAGAGAGAGAGAGAGAGAGAGAGAGAGAGAGAGAGAGAGAGAGAGAGAGAGAGAGAGAGAGAGAGAGAGAGAGAGATCCACTGTCAAGGCAAGCTAGCCCACTAATCACAATGCTGGCGCGGCTCCGTCTAGAATACTACTGCAATCTAAAAACGGTATTACGCATGTTTAACTTTGGAAATACCAGCACACAAATACTAGGCTAAGTAAACATTTGTCAAGTGGGACAAACTGACCTATGTCAACTAGAAGAAAAGGTGGGAAGAGTGGATAATTATAGAGAGTAGCAGAAAACACACTATCTGACACCAGGAAAATACAGCAAGTACAACTGAGAAAGATACAAGGAATTGATGGAGAGACGCTTCGGTCGACCACCGATCTATGAATCATAGAAAGAAGAACACAGTGAGACGGGGCGGGAGCCTGACAACACCAAACCTTAGAAGCACACGTACATGACTAGACATGTTAAGCAGCAACAAAGAAGAAAACAACACCTAACTAGAAACACAACAGAAAGTAGGAAGCGAAATACGCAATTCTATCTCCACAAGCAGATGCAGAAAAGAAAAACCATAACGGCCCCAATTATAACATACTGACTGGGGGGGGGGGGGGGGGGGGCTGAATACATTGTTCTACATATCGGATCAGACAGATAATAATAGTGGAGAGCTGCAAACATTCTAGTTTGTTAAGTGTGAGGTGTCATGAAATCAGATTTAGTAAATGAAATAAAATTGTTGCATTCTTAGCGATAAGACAATATTTGGCTTACATTTAGTTAAGCTGATAACATCCACTAGAGAACGATCACAGCTGGGACAGATTCCCTGGTCTAGACAAAAGGACTATAACTATGGCCTTAACCTCTGCGTTAACTTCCTGATTTATGACTCGGTTATTCTTGTTGGACTTATTGTCCTCACCAAGTTAGAAGGGTAGAAGGATAAGAGGTGATAACTCTTAAAGCATTCGAGTACGGTACATTACTATACCACCATTAAATGATAGGACTTCAAATATTTTAGGTTATAGAATTATGAAAGGATGTGACCAGCTTTCTCCCAACTCTAAATAACTATTCCAGAGACACATTCATATAAGCTAACCAGATTTGATTATAAGAAAACATCTGTAAGCTAACAATGGAACACGGACAACTGTAGGATAAGCTAGTGCTGTATCAGCTATCATCATCATCAGCATCATTGGTCCAGTAGCGGCGCCGATGATCACGTTACTTTACAGCCGTGTGTTGTCTGTTTTCGGGATATATTCGACCATTAATAGTCACCCTTGCAACTCTGCCAACATTTGCAGCGTGTTCTCTAACACCTATGCATAAGTGACACCATAGAAGATCATAGGGCTAGAACGTCTCGTCACGTAACGAGACCAACAAATAACAATTAAGTGGTCCTACTGTAGTTTATCTTCTGTTGTTCTGAATTTACCCCGTATAGTAAGTACTTCGATCACTATCCAGTGCCACCATCTGGGGCTGTAGCGCCAATGATTCCTCCCCACAAAGCTTGACGGCAAAAGTGAAAGATGATGATGAAGGTCGTTTTAGCAGCTGTTAAGATACTTCACACTCCACAAAGAAACCACTAGTTTCTTTTATTCTCTAATCAACCCCATAGCAGCCATTTCAGAAAGTGTGCACAGTGCTACAAACTTTGCACACAAAATAACATATTGTTATGATCTGAGGTGCCATGCTCCTTTA
>OY992889.1:74579725-74752225 GCA_963921405.1 Cepaea hortensis | reverse complement strand
AAGCGAGAATATATGAATAATATAATCAAAGATATGGAAACTAATCACCAGAAAAATAAATCCAGAAAATGTTTTAAAGAACTGAAGTCAATGAAACGAGGGCACCAACAAAACACATATGGTTTAAAAGACAAAAATGGGAATATGATAAATACCAATGAGGAAATGTGCAACACATGGAAAGAATATTTTATTGAATTACTAAATTGTGAAGCTCCAAGTAACATTTTCTCACAGGAAGAGGTTCTAACATGCGAACCACAAATTGAAGAACCTACATTTGAAGAAATCTTATATGTAATCACACGACTTAAAAACAATAAGGCAACTGGGACTGATGGAATTGCTGCTGAATTTATAAAGGCAGGTGGCCATGCATTACATCTAAAGCTATACGAACTAATAATAAAAATCTGGAGGACAGAAGAATTACCCCATGACTGGAAAGAGTCATTATTGATACCTATCTTTAAGAAAGGAGACAAGTTCCAATGTGGAAATTATAGAGGAATATCACTACTGTCCACAAGCTATAAGATACTATCCGCAGTATTACTAAATAGACTAAAACCATATTCAGAAGACATATTAGGTGACTACCAGGCGGGGTTTAGACAAAACAGATCAACAATAGATCAGATATTTATCTTACGACAAATAGCCGAGAAACATTGGGAATATAAAAGAGATCTCCATAACATTTTTGTGGATTTTAAAAAGGCTTATGATAGTGTCCATAGGAATAGTCTATGGAATGCTATGCAGGAATTTGGAATACCAAGGAAGTTAATCAACATGACCAGACTATGCATGGAAGATACTTATAATATAGTAACATATAAAGGCAGGAAATCAGACCCCTTCCAAATAACATCTGGCTTGAAACAGGGTGATGCACTATCGCCGCTACTCTTCAATCAGGCTCTAGAGAAAGTTGTAAGGAAGGTAAAGGAGGAATGTGATATTGGAGGAACATCCAAGCTGCTTGGTTATGCAGATGATATAGATATTATAGGGCAAAGTGAACAAAAGACATTGGAAATATTGACTCACTTAAATGAAAAAGCCCAACAGATGGGGCTGGTTATCAACCAAGATAAGACAGAATATATGGTAATTTCAAGAGACGGAATGGCTAGAAACTCTGGCCACATACAAATAGATAATATGACCATTAAAAGAACGGAAACATACAAATACCTGGGTACGATCTTCAACTACTCCAACATCATAAGGGAAGAAATACAAACTAGAATCAACTCTGGAAATAAGATATACTATGCACTACAACATCTACTAAAATCAAAGGCGCTATCTCGTAACACCAAAATCACAATATACAAAACACTGATCAGACCAGTTGTGCTGTATGGCTCTGAAACCTGGAGTACAACGAAAGGAGACGAAGCCTTGTTACAAACCTTTGAGAACAAAATTTTAAGACGCATCTTTGGACCCATTAGGGATACACAAAGTGGAGAGTGGAAAAGAAGAAGTAACAAAGACATTTATGATCTGTTTAAGTCCCCGCTAATCACTGGTATCATGAAGGCTAATAGACTACAATGGCTGGGGCATATAGAAAGAATGGAAGATAATAGGGAAACAAAACTCGCTTACACTCAGGAAATAAATGACCGTAGACCCCGAGGTGGACCAAGAAGGCGGTGGAGAGATAATACATGTACAGACCTGCAAGCACTTGGAATCAACGATGGCAAGAGAAGGTCCAACAGAGAGACGAATGGAGACGGATTGTATTTGCAGCAAAGAACCTCAATGGCTCGGAACGCTGAAGAAGAAGAAGAGGGAGAGGTTGTCGTGTGCTTGTGGAACCAGGTGGAGAAGGTGAAGGAACAGACTGAGAATCCGTATGTGGAAAGGATGAAATTGCGAGTTATTGGTAAGGGTTCTGGTAGAATCTCAAAGCTGAGAGGGAAGACCAGGAGAACTTTCAATCAGATAGCGGCGGGAACGATTATTATTGTGACTTTTCGCTGGCTGTTGAATGAGGAGACGGAGTGGGTATGGGAATGTCCTGAATGCAGTGATGTCGGTTCTTAGGTCGACTCAACTCAGCTCAACTAGTAGGAAATAATGTGAATTTGACTCATTTGTTCCAGACACCGTAAGATTTAAAATTAGTTAGTTGCATATCCTCTATAGGACGTAACAGCCAACCCCAGCATTTTTTTGGCTGTTCGTCTTTCCGGGGCAAGTTTACGTTCAGTTGTTTGCCATTGCTTGCTGAACGACCGGCTACCATACCATTTCATAAAATATTAACGCAAGGCGGTCTGCTGCCAAATCGCTCGCAGCTGTGTTTCGAACGCGGTATGCGGGATTACGAACTGCATCCGTAACTACTTAGCCACGGATTCAGCTACCGTAAGTTACCTTTCACAAATTATTATAATGTAGTTAGTTGCATGTCTTTTACAGGACTTTGCAGTCAGTCCCCCATAATTTATTCGGCTAAAGTCAGTTACTAGAGTAGTACACGGATATAAAATACAATTATAGAGTAGAGATGTGTTGTAATCACAGTGGCTGCGAGTGGAGCGGTGAAAAACATCGCGTGTATACTTGAAGGGGTGGGGTAGAAGGAGAGTGGGTGTGAGAGAACCACGACAGCACAGTGGAACTGATGGTAATGTGTTCGAATCCCCATCGAGACGGATGTGTTTCCAAATTGACCTGGGTTTCCATATCGATCCTTTCTAAAACAATCACCATCATATGTCATTCCCCCCCCCCCCCGGGCAAGGTTAACCCGGTCAACAAATGACCGCAGAAGTCGGATGTGTCGGTCTAACGGTGCAAGAACGCAGCTCTGCTGTAAACAGGCACAACGTAATCACGTCCGAAAAAAACTCTGGATGAACGAAGAAGAAGATATGTCATGCCATTAAGCGTGGGCGGTCATGTTTCGCCATATCACACGATAAGCAAAGTCGGGGATTAGCTCTGTATTCTTGTCTCGACCACACCATGTGGTCAAGCTATCTATTTACTTCTCTGCCTTCCCCTTGTTCTTTTCTCCTCAGTCTTGCCACTTTCGACGTCTATTTACGGTTGTTATCCCATTAAATATCCTGGGGAGTAAAGGCGGCCGGCGAGATAATGACAACATCACCCGCCCAGTTTCGATTGGTGCATACAAGGTTAACACCATGAACTATGCGCCACAAGGTGTCTAAATAGTGTCCATTTACCAGACATCCAATATGACCCAAAGCACGTGATAGGGCGCTTTATTTTGTCCTTGAATGCTACTGTTACTGGCACCTTGGCTTCTTGACAGACATAATTTGAATCATTGTAAATCAAATAATTACAAACCATAGCGGGGACCAGGGATGGAGTTATACCTTTCAACAGCAAAAAGCCTGGGCTGATTTGTAAAGAGCTTGTGTAGGCCATGCAGCATGATCCGTCTCTCAACCTGCCTACTTTACTCCAAAGGAAAGGTGACATCAATACATCTGGAACAAGACAAGTTGCAGAAGCTACTGGATTAGCAAAGCAATGCTTTTACTGTCCGCCTGTCGGAGCTTTGATCCTAGACAAGTTGCCGACCATGACTTAGGGGCTGGTCTGTCCTGCCATGACATTTAGTCTTTCGGTCGCATTTCCTCGCATTAGGATAAGGCGTGTCGCGTACGCTCCCAATTGCGCTCCTCCACACGAAGCTATTGGCACAATGTATGGTCTTGGGTTTGGTGTACGCCGTCCAACATTCGGAGCTAACATAAAGCAGATAATACAGTCTGCAGTTATACGGTAGCTCAGTTATATCTGACTAAGATGCGACATTCCAATATGAATGTACTTAAAACGAAACGAAAACCATATCTCAACATGTATGAACCTGCATGAAACATGAATAAACTGCACGCATAAAATCACATAACATAGGGATTGTTTATTCGCTACACTTCATAATCTCTATGTGCGCTGTAGCACAGTACACGGAATTTTTAAAAATATGAGATGAATGAACTCTTTATTATTTATAAGTCATTATATCCGAGAGAGAAAAACCTGAACTACAGAAACTGCGATGGGGAAGTGAAAAACATCGTGTGTACACTTGGAGAGGGGAACCACGGTGGGGCAGTGGCTGGCAAGCTTACCTACCCGCCCAGTGGTTATGTGTTCAAATCCCCATCGAAGCGGATTTGTATTTAAAAGTACCTGGGCTCCTAGATTGACCATTTTAAAGCAATAGTTGCCAGGAAATGTCCTGGGGAATAAAGGCGACCGACGTGATACTGACCACATCCCCCATCCTGTGTCGAGTGGTATATACAGATACGGGCTAGCACCACATGCTTCATACACCTCAAGGTGTCTAACAAGGGTCCTTGTACTAGATATTCAGTACAACCCAAAGCGTGTATACGTGCCCTTTATTCTTTCCTTGAATGTGACTGTACTTAAATTGAAACTGAAACTATAGCAGAACATGTCTGAACATGCATGACACATGAATAAGTTGTATGGCTAAAATCATGGGTGGTATAAGGGTGGCAGGTATTCCCTATCAAAGGAGAAGTAAGGTGCCTCCTTCCATTCGCCAGCCTACGCGACACACTTGGGTGAAATACCCGTTTAGCATCACGATCAGGATCACGTGAAGCCATGTTTGCAGGTGGTGGATGAAGTTGAAGAGCAGCTAACATATATTTTTAGGTTATGGTCTTCAATTTCACGACATAGGCAGTAGAGACAATTGATACAATGGCTATAGTCATCGACCAGTATTGTTATAGGTGTGAATAAAAGCAATGGCAAACTTTCTTTACAAATGCCAAGCCAGTTATGTGTTGTTTAACAGAGAATCAGAGAAAAGGCGTAAATGAGTGCTTCATGTGAGCAGCCTCGACGTGTAGGGATAGTCATGTGCATCAAGTGACTCCAGACCGTCAGCAATCGATTGGGTGCAAAACATTAACAACATTTAATATAAGAACGTGGAACGTTAAAACTATGAGTGGGAATGGCAAATTGGATGATCCATCCATCATGTGCCATGCCGATAAGCGTTAGCGGTCATGTTTTGCCATCTCACTCAATCACCAGAGTCGTGGATCAGCTCCGTGTTCCTGTCTCGACCATGCCACGTGGCCAAGCCATCCAGGTATTTACTTCTCGGTCTTCCCCTTGGTCTCTTCCCTTTGATCTTCCCAGTTGTCACCAAGTTCTCCAAGTTATTTCTTCTCATAACATGCCCAAAAACATGTGACTGGCTACGTCTAATGACTCTAATCAGTTTACGATCTTCATTTGTTTCTAGAAGGACTTGTTCATTGGTTTTTCTGTCTGTCCATGGTATTCTTTGCATTTTCCTCAGAAACCACATTTCCACAGCCATTAGATGTTTGTCAGCTTGACTGCTCATTATCCACGTTTCACATCCATACAAAAGTACAGGTTCTATGTAGCACTTCAACACTCTTTTTCTCGTTTCAATTGATATCTTTTTATTGGTCAGTATGTTTCCATCTTGCAAAAGGTTACCTTCGTAATGGCAATTCTTATTCTAATCTCTTCAAGGCATCTCTCCTCATCAGATGTTATTGGATGATATCAAGAAAGAAAGGAGAAGACTAAATATTAACATGATACGTACATATGAGCCAGATGGAAAGGAATCGACATGATAAGATCATAGGAATAAAACATAATACATTCTGGTGGAGAGAAAAAACAGAGTGGGTAGCATTTATAATGGATGTAGACAGATCAAAATATATTAAAGGATAATTGTCAGAGTCCTAGTGAGTGTGAGAGAGGACACAGGACACGGACAAGACATAGGTAGAGCATGGGTAGAGTAGGACAGAACTGTATACCCATTGACAGACAGGACAAGGGGTTAGAGACTGGATATGTCCTTGAATGACAGTCCAACCTTGGACTAGACGACCTGAGACATCATCCATCAATAGACGGGTGAAGGACAGGATGATACCAAATTACCGAGACATCCGACTTAGCACGGATAACGCGAGTTCAAACACCACGTGACCGAGGCAAGAACGAACAGACTGGACCTGACTGTGGTTGAGATAGGAAGTATTTTGGTTACTTGAGAGAGAGTGTGCTGAATGCCTCACGCTAGAGATTTACCATTGTTGTGAGAGTGTTGATACAAGACAGCCTGTGCGCTGATATACGAAATGAATTGTGAGGCGAGAACGCATGAGTGCTTTGCTGATTAATGTTTGCACGGTTCGCTAGATTTGTCAGAGCGTGATTATGACTAATGTTAAATGATTGCTATTTGAAATAAATAGCTATACATGTGATCCATTTGTGGACGGATTATTTGCACATGTATTATATTACTGTCACATCTACGACAACGAGCGACTGAGACGTTGACAATAATGGACTGTGCCAGACAGAATATTACTGATAAAATTAAGCGGCAGACCTTTTGATCTCAACATCGTACATGTTAATGAATCAATAACAGACATTAGTGATGACCGCATCGATTAATTTGATAATAATTTGGAGAATGCCTTTAAGAATTGCAAGTATTCAGAATAACATTTCATAATGGATGACATGTATACTAAAATGGAAAATCAAAGGACGGATTCACAGTAGGAGAATAAGAACTAGGGGAACAAAATGAAAGCGGTTGCAGATTGTACAGTAGGCAAAAGAGGATGATATGATTATTGGAAATACCTGGTATCAACATCACTCAAGGAGATTATGGACATGGAGGAGACCTGACAATAAGATCAGAAATCAGTTTGATTACATTCTCATCAACAGAATATTTCGAAATGCCGTAAAAGTTGCAAAAACTATACTAAGCGCCTTCTGCTACAGCGACCATAATTAGACATAAGCAATATAATATACATGTAAAATTAAAGAATCAAGAAACTCAAATTGTGAACTATGCCCACTGAAGCGAGAGAAGATAAAAGATACACTCAACTTAGAGGTAAAGGTCAAATATGATGCATTGTCCGATCTGGAAATTCTATTAAAATGATGGGACGGAAGACATCTTAAAACTCATGGAAATAAGAAGAAATAACAAAAATAACCAGGCAAAATGTGTAGAAATTTACAGGAAAATTAGGAAATTGTGCAAAGAGGCAAAAGTCGCATGGCTTTGAGGAAAATTGCAGGACAATTTAAAACCATCACAACACCCGGAATACTAAATCAGTGCACAAAAGAATTCATGACATCTCTAAGACAGGAACACACACATCAGTGGATTGACTAAAAACCAAGGCAAAATCATACAAGAAAAATATCATATTTTAAATGCGTGATCAGAATATGTGAAAGACCTTTATAACGATAAAAGAGAGGAAAATTTCAAAATTTCTTAACCATATGAAAACTGGCAAAATCCCGGGTCCAGACAATATCACAATAGAAATGATCAATGCCTTAGAAGAATGTGTAATAGACCAGGTTTCCAAACTTCTGAACACAATATATGATACTGGAGAGAAACCTCCTGAATTATGTAATTCTATAATTATAGCATTCCTGAATAAATTAGGAGGATTGGACATCGAACAATTACCACAATGAGCCACATCATGAAAATGTTTACTAAAAATCATCATGCAAAAAGCTGGGAAGAAAATACAACCCGAAAAATAAGAGAAACAATGTGGGTTTTTAGAAGGCAAGGGTAAAGTAAACGCTGTGTATTTGATGAGAAAATTAATTGAGCGTTCAATATAATTAAACAAATACCTACATAGGGGAATGGACTCCCTATGGTCAGATTTGTGTCCTAAACCTGCGCGACTGGCCTAGCAAGCCGGCAGGGGATATTCATACTGCTCGTAGAAAGACTAAGAAGTCCATGCAAGTAGGCTACCAACTAACAGTATACCACAACAAGCAATGATGTACAGACCAGAGGGAACAGAGGAAGAGGCCGACCACGTAAACGATGGACGCAGGGAATAACAGAGTCCATGGGAATATCGATATATGAAGCCCATAATCTGGCACCCTCCCGCTGTTTATACTTCACCTCGACACCGCAAGGTACAAGAGGAACATGATGAGATGAGACCCACATTTTTGCTTCATAGACTACACATAAGCTCTCGATAAAGTCAGACGTGTCAACATGATTGCCTTCAGGTCTATAAATTGGTGAACCTCAAAGTCGCATTTGCGAGCACAATCCAGACAAGTCGCCGTAACTAGTCAAGAAGCTTGATACGGGGGAGGAAAATGGTACGCAAGACCAACACTAAGAAACAGCAGTCCCACAAGATGTGTAGCGTGGTAGCCGCCAAGCTCTCGAAGAAGACGAACGCTGAGAATCTGCCTGCAAGCAACCAAGAACCTGTAACTACAGTCACATCAACTAAAGCTACTACAAGAAAGACCGATGACAGCGCACCTCTAAGAAGATTCAAGTCAGCGGAAAAGAAGGAGGAGAAAGACACTAGAGCCGGTAAAACCGACACAAAAACAGTCAGATGGGTCGTCAAACGGATTTAAGTGGAGCTATCGGACGAAGAAATCTTAAGGCAGCTACAGGATGAAAATCTCAGCATTCAAGTCTTAAAGGTGGAGCGGATACTAACATACTCCAAGATACCTACGAAGCTGGTGGTGGTGACTACTGAGGGGAGCGAAATGCCGACAAGTCTCAATCAACAAGAAAATGCAACAGCCAGAGAGATTCATCCCAAGAGTCACTCAGTGCTCCAGATGCCAGAGGGCCGGCCACAGCAGAGCAACATGTCGCAGTAAGACAGAAATCTGCCGCTACTGCGCCGATCAACACGCCTTCAGGGAGTGCCCGCTAGCCAAGCTAGACGTGGACTTCCGTGCACCCAACATCAAACGAAAGTGCGCCAACTGCCTGGGCAAACATGGAGCAAGATACCTGGTCTGTCCGTACCTCCAAAGGCACAGAGATATCTTAAAGATCGCCATAACAACTGTCATTTAAATCTGTCATTTACTGCCAATATAGCACCTTGCGGTGTATGGCAGAGGGGTCTTTGAGCCTGAGGAATAAAGGCCGCCTGACTAGTGCAGTCGCCGCGAACTGTGCAGGTTAGGATTTTCCTTTTGCCCCCGACAGAAAAAAATCCCACACCTTACCGAGGGATCGAACCCGGGTCTCCCGAACGAGAGTCCGGCGTTCTAGCAACTCGGCCAGCCGCTCCTCATAACAAACAACACACCATATAAAGAAGCAATGCGGAGGTGCGAGACAGCCACGTGCATCTCGCAAGCGGAAAAGTCACTGGTGCAGGGCCAGATTGACGAGCTAATGAGACAGATCAAGATACTCCGAACACCGACACCGAACAGCAATAGTGAAAAGCTGCTCACTGAATTAAAAGAGATCAAGCGAAACATTACAGAAGAGGCGGAGAACATGATCCAGGCGACCAAGAAGAACGAAGAAATTCTACGAGACATCAAGGTGGAGAGACAAATGCAAAAAGCTGAACGGGAATCATCCCAAAACAAGCCAGATGAACCCAAGGAAAAGAACGCAGAGAAACCGCCACAAGTCGCAAGAAAAAAAACCCCAGAAAAGTCGCAAGAAAACATCGAAAACATCAAGAAAACATCGAAAAGCTTCTGAAGACACTACATAAAAAGGGATACAAAAAGACACAAGCTGATGCCAAACCACAGACTAGATAGGAACAGCAAGCTGAAGCCAGTATCCCAGCCACGATGCCCAACCAGATCAAGGAACAACTAGAATCCCGCCTGATACCTGAAGAAAACCCAAGGGAGGCTATCGAAACGTATGAAGACAACCGGAGCGAAGAACAGAAAGCCGCCGACGAGGAGTGGGATGAGAGATACTTCCAGAGGGAAAAGCGAAGAAGAATACGAAGCGGACTATAGATATACGAAACGCAATATTCTGGAATAAAAATCTATCCAGGTGAGCCCGGCTACCACATGTAACTTCCTTTAGTTTAGTTTAGTCGATGGATCAACATCACGGCACACGGGTGTAACCCATAAGTGCTCCGTCCTCCTCCTAACTCAAACCTGAGTTTGGAGAAACTCAGCTCAGTGCACGAACTCCGTAGCACACGGCGAGGATCCTGAAATTCTTTGGGTAGATTTTTAACACGAAATTTTGCCCGGGCAGCGCCGTTAGGCTACTCTTTAACTTCTTATCCAAGCTAAACGCACAAGGAGCCAACACTGACACAAGAAACCGCCTAAAGAGAAACACTCAAACGAATAACTTGCCGGCCAACGAATCCCCCAGCTGACGTCACAGGCATAGACTCGTCAACAAGGTAAGCCAGCTAACACTGGCGCAAAGAAACAGAACAAACCATACCGCACCATGACCATTCCGATAATAACCAATGCCACATAGGCTGGTTGACACGGTGGAAAGTTTCGTTTTTTTTTCACAAAATGGACTGGGATTCGGACTTGTTAAAAACATATATTGGAAACAACAAGCTGCCATAAATATTGATAATGCAGTAGGTCAATATCAGCCTATTAAGAGAGGTGTGAGACAGGGATGTGTAATGTCTCCAGATCTCTTCCCCCCCCCCCCCTGTACAGTGAAGTTATTATTATTATTATTATTATTATTATTATTATTTAAGTTAGAGGATATGAGAGTAATCACCATTGCGGGACATCATGTCAATAACTTTAGATATGCGCGTTATTCAGTATTGATTGCAGACAATGAGCACAATCTGCAACATTTAGTAGATGCGGTTATTGCACATAGTGAACACCTAGGGTTAGATTTAAATTGTAAGAAGACACAGATGATGGTCGTCTAAGAGAAGAAAGAAATACTACAATTTAATATACGGGTATATGAGAATATTCTTAAACAAGTGAATGGGTACAATTATTTCGGAACAGTCATAACATATGAAGGGAGATGCTTTGAAGAGATGACAACAAGAATAGCTATGGTAAATGTAGCATTTTGGAAGATGGAAAACATTCTGACTTATTAAAAGATGTCAATTGCTTCGAGAAAAAGAGTGTCAAAGTGCTACATACAACCTGTACTTGAGTATGGCTGTGAAACGTTTACAATGAGCAGACAAGCTGAAAAAACATCAAATGGCTGTGGAAATGTGGTTTCTGGGGACAATGCAAAGAATACCATGGACAGACAGAAAAACCAGTGAGAACGTCCTAAAAGAAGCGAATGAAAACCGTAAACTGATTAGGGAAATTGAACGTAGAAAGTCACAATTTTTTGACGATTTAAGAAAATATAAATAAGAGAACTTGGTGACAACAGGCAGACAAGTAAATTTCTTGATAGCTTGGCTACTACGTGGCGTGGTCGATACAAAAACACGCATCTGGTTCAAGACTCTGGTGATCGTATGAGATAGCAAAACATGACCTCCCACGCTTATCGACAGGGCACATGATGACGATCACAACAATCACATAACATAGTTAGTGTTTAGTCACTCTACTACAGAGGCTCTATGCACTTTAGATCAGTACACGGCGTTTTGAAAACCATGACAATAAATAAAAGATGCGCGGCTAGCACAATATTCTGGTTATGCCACGCCTAAATAGGTTCCTTTCACCAGATATCCAATACGACCCAAAGCTCCTGAAATGGCCATTTACTACATGTACTCTTGTAAATTCCTTACACCATTAGTTAATAATACTTTACTCCCCAGGTCATTTTCTGGAATCTACTTTAGGTTGGGTTGACCTGAGAGCCTAGTGATAGGAACGTGTCTGAACCTGCATGAAACTTGATTAAATAAGCCGCATGTATAAAATCACATAACATAGTCTGCCCGATGTCAAACAACATCAACATCTGATCGATCACTATAACAGGTAATATTATTCTTTTTATTCAAGTGATAATCAATCTAGGGTAAGTATTTGATAGCAGTTAACGATGGGTTATCTTCATTGCCCTCCGGTCAATTTCGTAGGTTCTCTGATCTCCGCCTCAACCGATTTAATGATTCGCTCAATAAAAACGGAATGTGGAAATAACTTTACAATCACTAGTGACAGAATGAACACTGCTGCTAGAAAAAGCGTTCATTTGCTAGCAGACACAAAACAGAAACTGTAATCTAACGCAAGTTAAAAACAACTAACTTATTACGGTTCTATTAATGCAACTACATTTAATAATACAAGTAAATTGTACATATTCTTGTTCTTATTTGCCCATGACATTTTTCTCGTCGCAAAGTCCTTTGTTCCATTAATGATTTTGTTTGTTAGGATACTGAAACTGTACACATTTCGTTGCCGTTGATTTATTCGCTGTTAAAATAAATAGTCACTTGAGTGTCCTTAACAGGACGTTGGGATCAACACCAATATGTATTGGCCGTTTGTGATTTATTATGCAATGTTGGTTAAGTAGTTTGTCATTGCTATTTGGGTGGCCGACGCTTCATACCATCTAAATCAACGCAAAGCGATCTGGTTCCAAATTGCCTGCTGCTATTTTCGAACCCTCGGTTCAGTTTGATTGTTTGGTTGATCTAGGAACCGACTTCACACCATTCGGAGCATTCCCATAGGCGCTCCGTCCCCATCCTCAGCAACCAGCGAAGAGTTCCAACACCAATAGTACCATTAGCAATCTGATTATATGTCCGTCTAGCCTTTCCTCTGAGCGTCGAGCGTCGGACAGATCCCTTCGTCACTCCTCGCTGCCTCATTCTTGCCTGACCATGATGATCTATTTGCTCCTCCCAGGTGTACACCTGCTCCCACAAGGCCGCAACCACGTCTGCCTTATCATATATCAATAGTCCACCAAGTTTTGCCGAGCCAGCCAATCTGTCCGCCTGTTCATTCCCCAGCACACCGGCATGCCCCGGAGAAAAGATCCAGGTGATGCTTGCTACCGTGACCTCCGAAGCGAAGCAAGACACTCTGCACGAAGCCTGCCTGTCCTCGCCCTCCTCAGCATGCTTTCTGAGTCAGTTACAATCACAATATGTGTATGTATCGTGTTCTCCAACCAGCGGAAAGCTGCACTGACCGCCTCCACCTGTATTCTTAAGCTAGATGTTGTGGCATCATACGCCAGGCTCTCCTGCACCAAACGTCGACCATTAGCTTTTGCTAAGAATCGCCAGGCACTTCTCCTACCTCTCGACACCGAAACATCTGTGTAGATAATCACATCACCCGAGCGAGCATTATCCTGAATAAGTTGCTGGATTTCCACTTCCGTGGCCCCTGCTGGCCATTCCCTGCACTCCCGGCTCAATGTGATTATAACTCTGCACAAGTCTAACTGTTCCGCTGGCACTCTGACCCACTCCTCTTCTCGCCTAATGTTCTCCAAGATGCACACATGTCTGATCGTATCCTCCGACTGAGCCATCCATGATTTCCCTCTTATCAGTCGCTGACCCTTAACTGCGTCCAGCGCCTCATGCAAAATGTGATCTGTGTCTGCAGCTACTCTGAGGTATGCCTTCGCCTGCATCACCTTGAGCCTAATGCAAACGGCAAACCAAGGATGTAACTAATACACACTACTGGGGTGTCTCTGGTGCATCCCAGAATGACCCGCATAGCTTCGTTCTGTATGCGTTCCAACTTCATCAGCTGACTCTTTGAGACAGTGAGCAATCCTAGTCCATAATCAATCACTGAGAGGATCAAGTGATGGTATAGTGTGAAAAGCATTCTCTGCTCTGTGTCCATTGCAGCCATAGTTTTAAGTGCATTGAGTCGCTTTTGAGATCTTGTCACAACCGTCTCCACATGGTCCCTGAAGGACAGGCTTGTCGTGTATTTATTTATAGTGTCGTGCCTGGAGTGAGGGGAATCAACACCCACATTATTTTTAACCCCATATCATTATTCTGGAGAATCCACTAGATTCCGTCCACAACACTCCGTCAGTCACTGGATACCTCTTTCTCTCTCCCCCTCTCACCACTGGATCATGCCCCCTCTCACACTTCCCCAAAAACAACATACTAAACAACTCTAGCTTCTAAAAATTAATAAGACATTAATTTAATGAAGAAAAGTGTATGTATCTGAGAAGTGTATGTGTAGAATGTATGTCTTATACTCTAGTGTGTCTGCAGAATCAGACCGAACAGCTCAGGAGCAAAGTCTTATCATCTCGGTAAAGACCACACAACATCATCATAGTTCAGCACAAAATGACCTCACCAAAACGATGTGTCCCTCCTCCTAGATGTTGACTTCCCCCAGTGGCCTTTTGATAACCCCGATACCTGGTCACCAATCACGGATATAGTCCGATACTTATCCTGAATCGATCATACACAATGTTACTAAATGTCCTTAAAGTCCTGAGACTTAACAATCCTTGCATCGTGAAAACACGGAACACTGTCCCTTGGCATAACACGGTTCATTTCTAAATGTCCTAGAGTTTCACCATTACACAGTTATTGTTTACAGTCCCACAGGAATCTAATAATTTAGTAAAAGCGCCAGGTTCATTGTCCCTGTTCCCTAGATAACCACTATTGTTCTTTCTACATAGATAATCACTATTGTTCTTGTTACATAGATAATCACTATTGTTCTTGTTCCATGTGGTATGGAAAATAATCTCACTATTGTTCATGTTCCATGTGGTATGGAAAATAATCTCACTATCAACTTCCGTGATCCCTATCACTAAGATGTCATCTGCAGGATACTTATGTGTTTTGGCTCAACAGAGCCATGTTCCTTCAGACCCTTTTTATCATGGGACCAGTGCAAAAGCCGCTGAATAAATCTTCCTGCACTAATATAGCCATGATCTGAAACAGTGCTGTTTCAGCTTGTTTTCTTCATAACCTGAGGGGAACCTGTGAAAGAGAGAACACACCTGATGAGAGCAACCCGATACCGACCCTTATTAGATGAATGTAGTCCGACGGCCTCACTCAGATATATAACAGTGAACCAAACTCTGTCATGGGGCAGAGGAGCTCGTCACATCGGTCTGAGATATGGTAAGACAAGAAAAGACCAAATGTAAAGTGCAGAACCCCAGTAGACACCCCACTGGAAGATCACACCATTGGACATTTCCCCTATCCCCCAACCATCCTCAATCTCTCCACATATCATCCCACTTCACTATTCCCAACCAGCTGAGCTAATTGACCTCTCACACTAGTTAGTTTTAACAATGCGATTGCCTACTGTCGCCGACAATCCTTGAATACCTAACCACAAAGCAACAACACTATAATCAAGTCCTAAACTCTATCACTAGACTGTTCTACATTATTTACATCTAAATGCTATCTAGTGAATACCTTATGAAAACTCAGCTCTATCCTGAATCGAATCTACACTTTGCCATGAAAGACACATGTTCATCAACGTTAATTGATACAGAACACAATAGATTCTTTTCTATATTAGAACAGAGCTAGACAAGCACTTCAGCCTAGGTCAACTCCCTTGTTCACACTAGCGGCAACAAGTTATGTTTTCATACAGTCGGAGATTGTCCGAGTGACGTTATTCAATGTCAACAACAGGTGGCCCCAGCGGCAGACAATCTGTTCCCAACTTCACAAGAATAGTTGTCCCCACTTCTACAACTGACGCAACAGTCTTTTCCTCTCGAACGACGGCACATCAAACAATGCCGACAAATTTTCCGTTTCCTAGTCTGTGAATACAGACTGTCTCTGTTAGTCTATCATCTTATTGTTAACTACTGTGGTCCCGTAACATAGGCCCCCTCTTAAGAGAGTAGTCTATCTCACTCTTTTCCACTGGACGTTCGATCCAGATGATTTATTCCTCTTCTTCAGGAGCTGGGTGTCTGGACAGAAAATCCGCTCCAACATTTTCCTTCCCAGGTATATACTCCACTGTAAAATGGTAGGTTTGAAGTAGCAACGACCACCGCATCAAACGGGCGTTGAGCTTCTGAGAAGTAGCCAAGAACATCAAGGGCTGATGATCCGACTGGACTGGAAACTGAACTCCATAATAATAGGGCTGGAATTTCTGCACGGCCCATACGAGAGACAAACACTCTCTCTCTCTCGACGGTCGAATAATTCCTCTCAGCCTGGAGAAGTTTCTTGCTTGCGTATGCCACAGGTTTCAAAACCGAAGCATCGTCTTTCCCTTCCTGTAACAATGCTGCCCCAATTCCAATCCCACTCGCATCTGATCTCAACATAAATGGTTTGGAAAGATCAGGGAGCTGTAACACAGGTTTGCTGACCAAGGCCTCCTTCAGCTGACTGTAGGCACTCTCGAACTCCGGTGTCCAAACGATTTGGTCCGGGGATCCCTTTTTTAAGGTTTCCGTTAATGGAGCTTCCTGTTCAGTTAAATGCGGGATAAATTTCTGGTAAAACCCCCACACAATGAGAGAAAATATCTCACATCCTTCTTCGTTTTTGGCCTTGGAGCACATCTTATTTTTTCTAGGTTCTTTTCCTCTGAGACAATTTGTCCCGGAGTGATGGTGTGACCCAGAAATTCCAGAGTCTGGTAACCAATCATGCATTTGGTTGGGCGAGCGCTAAGCTCTGCTTCGCTGAGCCTATTGAAAACTCTCTCCAAGGATTGCAAATGGTCATCCAAGCTGTCACTAGAAATCAGTATATCATCCATGAATTAGATAATGGACGGATCCTGTAAGGGACCTAGTAAGGTCCTCATCATGCGAGTAATCACACTACGTGCATTGCTGAGTCTAAAGCGCATGACCTTGAATTCGTAATGTCCACTGGGGGTACTGAAGGCCAGCAGGGGTCGGGCCTCTGGTTTGACAAGAATCTGATAATACCCCCGACTCAGATCCACCTTTGAGAAGTACCTAGCCTTATGGAGCCTAACGAATAACTGAGTTGGATTCGGCAAAGGTTCCACCTGAAATTGCGTATGACTGTTCAAGAGTCAATAGTCTATACACAACCGGTGTTCTCCGCTTGGTTTGCGTAACAAAACCACCCCCGCATTGTATGGGGATGTGGATGGCGCAATCACGTCATCCTTCAGCAGTTTCTGTATGTCCTCCTCCAGGGCCTTTTCTTTAGAGAGTGGCACTGGGTAAACCTTTTAGCGAACAGGCTCTTATGTCGTCAAGGTCATCTCGAACTCAACCAACCTGGTTTATCAGTCAGTATCTCTTTATGAGACTCGAGAACGTGGGTAATCTTTTCCCTCTCCTGGGAGGTCAGATCAAGGTTCACCTGCACATCCCTGTAGGTTTCCTGGTGTACCAGGGAATATTCCCTGCACACGTTGGTTCCCACTTCAGTCTCCACTGCAACTACCATTGCCATGATGTGGGCTGCTTTGTCTCCGGGTCTCTCCTCGTACTTCCGCAGGAGATTGATATGGAAAATCTTCGACTTTCTCCGGATCCGGATCTGATAGTTGGTTCTGGATATCACCCTTTCCACTTTCCCCTTGCCAACCTATCTCCAGTTTGTTGGTTCCCGTTGGGAGTAGCAACAATACTTTGTCTCCCACCTCTAGAGATCTGTCTTTAGACCTACGGTTGTAATAAGCCGCATGTCATTTTCTGGCTTTTTTCAAGTTTTGAGTTGCCAGAGTCCATCCCTTGTGAAGTTTTCTTTCAGTTCCTCCACGTATTTATAAGAGGAGATTACTTCTTCTGACGTCCCCTCCTCAGTCCAACTCCTCAACATGGCTTCCAACGGTCCCTTGATTGGACGACCAAACAGCAAAGTAGCGGGTGGTAGGCCTGTTAAGCCATGAAGAACATCCCGATAGGCAAAAAGTGCTGCTGGGATATATTCATCCCACCTATCAGGTTTTTCCTGTGCCAGTTTCCGGAGCATTGTCGTCAACGTGCCGTTGAAACGCTCTACTTGTTCATTGGCTTGAGGGTGGTAATGGCTGGTATGTATATGGTTAGAGTGGAACACCCTAAATACCTCCTCCATGAGTTTCCCATAAAACTAGGACCCATTGCCCGTCAGAATTTGCTCAGGGAAGCCTAATCTTGTAAAGGCCTCCATCAGTGGGTCAGCCACTCGTTTCGAGTCAATTGTGGTCAATGGTATGGCTTCACCCCACATTGTACAGAAATCCACCATGGTGAGTATGTACATGTTCCTCTTCCTAGTCCTAGGAAGTGGACCCAAAATATCGATGGCTACCCTCTCGAAAGGAGAGTTCATGATGGGCATTTCACCCAAAACCGCGGTTGCTGTCCAGTGTTTCGGTGCCACCCTCTGGCACTCAGGATATGACTTCACATACCAACGCACATCACCTGTCATTTACGGCCAATAGTAAAGGCATGAAATTCGCTGCATCGTGGCGGCAATACCCATATGCCCAATAAATGAGATGGTATGCCCCATATGAAGAATATGGGAAATTTGGCCTTCGGGACCACCGACTGACCTTGTAGGTTGTCTCCCCTTCCAGCTCGCCTGTAGAGTATCCTATTCTTCATGTAGTACTGCCCCCGTTTTGGTGGATCAGCACTTCTCTGCAGCTTCTTGTAGCAAGGACGTAAGCTTGCATCCTCACTCTGGGCAGTTCTCAGCTTCCACGGCAGTGGGTTAGTCACAATTGCTTCTCCCTGATCCATTCTCGTCTGAGAGCGAGTCTGTATTGCTCCCATATGGATTGGCTCCCTGGGCATTCCCAGAAAGACATACCGGCACCCGAGGATGACGGGAAAATGGGATCGGTCAATACAGCGGCATTGATTGTGCCGGTGACATATCTTGACCGAATCTCCACTTTGGCAATGGGCAACTTCATGGCTACAGCACTCTTCTGTGCAGGCTGTATCTTCATGGTCTCACCTGTGAATTGTTCTGGGAGTACCAGATCCGCAGAAATCACGACCTCCCCGTCCAGTCCAGTGTTGTATAGACACTCAATGCCATGGACCAATATGAGGTAGACAGCGGTAAACGGATAGAGTAAGAACATGTTTACAAGAGAAGAAGAATCGGCATAGTGAGAACAGTTCACACGATCACTATGAACAAAGAGCACGATTAAGTTGAGAGAAGTCGGGGAGCAACAGATGATGATGGACAAACGGAAGCGACTCCGGAAAGTTTCGTATCACGTGACACTAGTTGTGTAGTACACGGAGGAGACGCGGCGAGACAGAATCAGTCTTGCCAGGGTCCTCGTCAGAGGCGGTTGTGAAAACGAGTGCAGAAGTCAAACGACATGAAGTTGACATTACTCCAAGGTTTCAAAGATACTTAAACCTGAGACAAAAGTGCGTCGCCCAAGTTGAGCGGCGAATTACACAAGCCAGACACGCTCGATAATCTGTACGCCGAGTGAATGGCAGTGGAGCACAGCACATGCCCGATGTCAAGGTCAAGCAAGGCCGTAAGTTGATGATTAGAGATAACTATTGTGTAGGAGATATTTCGCAGTGTTGAACTTTATGTAGAGTGATTTAGAATCATCGCATGTCAGCCCGCACCTGTTGGTAATTGATTGTATAAACAGCGGCGATGACTTTCAATAATAAACACTGACGACAATGGCAAGGACATTGGCTTGTTTGATATTCGCCTTTGTTACATGTTCCTGCTTACATCTGTCCTTGTGGCTGAATAGACGAGCCGGGAATCAGCTACATGGCAAGTGGGAGGCTCGAATATAATAAAGCAGGAGCACCAAAATAAGAGTTACCTTTAAGAAAATTCGGTAACATTCAAACAAAGAACAAGGAAGGTCACCTTGGACGCCATTTGCAATTCTTGAATGAAGTCGTCAACAAACAAGTTCAGCTATCAATGCATGGTGTGAATATCGCTTTATAATATGAACATTTAAGTCACAACGCTGAACACAACAAATGAAATACCAATTTTGACAAATATTGACCCTGGCTGAGAAAACATTTGAGTTGTGAACTCCAAATAAACTCTTAAAGACATTCACGAGTGTCAAGAACTAAGTGTCAACAAGTCTAGAAAGAAAGACTCATTACCTGAAGACATTCAACAAGTGAAAAGAAAAAGAGTCAAGAAAGTGAACCCACAAATACAACGACGGCACATGATCAGTTGTTCAAAGTGCTAACAGACAGTCCTGTCAACAGTTAAAATGCATCATACAAGACAATATATCAAAACAACAATGATGGCTGAATTTTGACTGCAATCTCATCCGTCGCCCTGCTACTGAGTGAGTGCGTGGGGCGACACTGTGAGCTGTGAGTTTCGTGTGAAGTGCTTTTGAATCTGCCCAAGTTTTTATTTTTGGAACGTGACTGCATGTTCGGAGCGATGGCAGGTGGCTATGTCCCAGAGTTGACCAGTTTTTGCCTTATGCAGAAATGCGTGGCTGCTGGGCTTCTGGTTGACTGCCACTGCCGTCGGTTATGAACTGTATGTTCGTGGACTGTGTAGGTGAACATCTAGGAAACATCCAGATAGGAAAATGACTGCCGATTCCATCAGAGATGAATTGGGTGTTTCGTGGGGGACTGGTGTGTTGACATTCTGGCGGCGGCATTATGCACAGTGTATCTGTGCGGGCTGTTGTTTGTCGAGAGTCCTGTCTTTTCCACTTTTCACATTGGGTAGTGGGGAGCGTTTTGTGTGATATTCACTGGCACAGGAACGGAGCATAATGGGGACGACCCGTTGCTGTGAAGTTGGAACTGCGACTAACTAACTAACTAACTAACTACAGTTATATAAGTAGTAAGTGGTGCGATAATTGAGTCGACTTTGTGGGACAATCAAAATTTCAATCAAATACTTCAAGACGACAAAGATGATCACAACTACATGTGGAAGAATGGTAGAAACCATCTAGCAGTAGTATACCAAGTTATTTTCATCTGGATTCAAGAATCAGAATTTTTCTAAGACATTTGTCTAAAATTCAACTATGGTCTCCAACTAACACGGAACAACTTAAACAACCGAAGTCAACATATCGATTCAGTCCAGAACAATAACACGACATCACCACAGTGAATCTACATGATGTTAAACTTTTTTCCACTCAAGTTACAGAGAAGGCCAGAATTTCCTGACAGATCTATCTGAAGTTTCAGCCTACGTCAACTATCAACACTCAAGATCTCGACTACTGGAAGGAAGATGCCGGACCAGTGGAAAACCGCACCACAGCAGCAGCAACAAGGCATCAGGCGAGTGAAATTGTCTGACTGTGTTTGTATCATATTGTGCGGCTGTTTAGAGTGGATATTTGGTTATTTTCTCCACAGGTTTTTAATTTATGAATTAATTCAAGATCTCAATAATAATTCTCAGTGATCAAAAACAAGATCCACGGGCATCACACATATGTTCTGAGTGTTCCAGTGCTGAGAAATTAATATAGTATACTTCATAATATATATATATATATATATATATATATATATATATATATATATATATATATATATATATATATATATATATTATACCATTCATAGTATACACCACCTATCTTTTCTGATGTAATATTTAAAACCTTGTGACACCACGATAACTCCACGCAAAGGTTACTTCTAGGTGTGAGTATCATTCAATAATGTCACAACGATAAACTCTAAATAAGCACACCATCAGTCACCACATAACCAAAACCAGCATATGCTATATACAATTGATACTTTAGCAGAGTAGTTGAGCAGATTCAAAAAACATGTCTTCAATACAAGACTACATAGGGAAATTCTGTTCCAGTGGAATTAGACTATTGACATTGGTACAAAACAAACTCGTAAAAGCTCGAAACCAGATAAAAGAAAAAGCAAAAAAACCTAAGGAATCAGAAAATAAACAAAGTTTTGAAAATCTACCGGACGAAAGAGACATAACCAATACTAACAAGAAGAGAGAAGTACCGATAACACAAGACAATAACATCAAACCAACAAAATGTCATCTTTGTTGCAGCTTTGGTCACGACGCAAAAAACTTTAGACTGAAACAAATAACCACAACAAACACACTAAATAAGAAAAATATAAAAAGACCCAAGAATAAGAATCATAAAAACAACAAAAAGATAACAATACAAAACGTGAATACAGCAAAGATCCCAAACGCGGTTCTGAAATTCCAAAAGGCAATTGTCAACGGGATAATAACTACATGCCTACGAGATTCCGGAGCATCGCTAGTCGGAGTTAAACGACCTCTAGATAAAACCAAAGACTACACAGAAGAAAAAATTAAGTGTCGAACTTTTGGGGGAAACATCGAAACGTATGACATAGCATGGATCACAATCAATAGCCGATATTATACAGGCAGATTAAAAGCAGCGGTACTACCGGACCCGTGCGCTGGACTAATCATAGGCAACATACCACACGTAAAAGATACCGTGACCAAAGCACAAAGATCCAAAGAAGAAAAGGAAGACAACGAACTCACTCGACAAGCGACACCAACCGACAAACCGATTACAAGCGTGCAAATCAACAACTTGAGTACATAACAGAAAAATTATAAGTCATTACACACATGCTTCCAGCGAGTCAACAAACCATTAAAACAATCAAAACAGAGCAGATGGAAATTTAAACTAGAAAATAACATCCTCACCAGAGAATACACAAAACGCCCAGTGTCTCTTTCACAAACAGTGCTGCCGCTACAACATCGGAGCAATGCGTTGAACTTGGCGCACGACTACCCATTTGCAGGACATGTGGGGATGGCCAGAACAAAACAGAGATTATTAACTCAGTTCTACTGGCCAGGCAATTCCAAAGACGTAATGAACCATGTCCGTTCCTGTGAACTATGCCAACGGACGACCCAAAAGGGTCGACACCCAAAAGCAATGGTTCAAGAAACGGATCTGGCGTCAAGACCGTTAGAAAAAAATAGCCATCGACATTGTGGGGCCCCTCAACACGACAACAGACCGAGGAAACAAGTACATCCTAACAATGATGGACTTTGCACGAGATGGCCAGAATCAATCCCACTAAAAAGAATATCATTCAAATCAATAGTAGACTCATTGATTCTTATTTTCAGTAGGATATGACTCCCATCATGCATCCTATCAGACAGGGGTACCCAGTTAATCACAGAAGCAACACAAAGTGCACTACAAATGCTAGGGATAAAACAAGCATTCAGTACACCATACCACCCCATGACCAACGGGGTTAACGAAAACTTCAATGGAGTACTCAAACGAACGTTACCCAAAATAACGGCGGATCGCCAAAAAGATTGGGATATAATGTTACCTGCAGTCTTGTTTGCATACCGAGAGGTATCACAAGCAAGTACTGGCTTCTCCACGTTCGAACTCGTGTACGGGGCACACCCAAGAGGCCCATTGTTATTATGGAACGAGTTACTCACCGGCCAAGTACACGAACACCCGAAACGGGAGACGTACGAGATGGTCACAAACCTCAGGGAGAAGTTGATAACTGCCTGTGAGAGTGCAAAAGTAGCATTACACAATGCAGGACTAAATTACAGGCAGTATGATAACAGGAACGCCAAGACAATAGTCCTGAAAGAAGAAGACAAAATCTTACTATTGCTCCCAGATCCCAAAGACTCACTCATTGTGTCATGGCAAGGCCCATTCCAAGTACTGAAAAGAATAACTGATGTCGACTATCAAATATTGATAGGAAATAGAAAAAATATTTCCACATAAACATGTTGAAACCTTTCATAGAAAGACAACCAGTCGGGTCAGAGACAGAAAACCAAATACCAACTAGAACAGCTGCCGTATGTTGGGTCATAAACGAGCAAAAGGAAGACGGACTAACAGAAAAAATCCCTACACCAACAGTTAACAGCACAGATAACTGGGAGTCAATACAAATAAACCCACACCTACCAGACCAAGACAAACAACTATTACAACAATCACTGAAGAAATTCAAAAACATCTTCTCAGACAAACCTGGCAGAACTGATCTTGTAACGCACAAGATAACCTTACTTTCAAACAAACCAGTAAAAGTAAAACCCTACCCAATACCAGTACATTACCAACAGAAGGTTATAACTGAAATATCTGATCTGGCTCAGTGTGGGATAATACACAAATCTACCTCCAATTATTTCTCACCATTAGTGATAGTCAAGAGAAAAGACAATACATTGAGAATCTGCATTCACTATAGAAAGATCAATGCACTCACTCTTTTAGACGCAGAACCCATGCCGAACATTGACGACCTCATTGACGGCATGGCGGAATCAGTATTATTTTCCAAAATAGACTTAAACAAAGGGTACTGGCAAATCCCAATGGAAAGGAAATCAATGTATATTACTGCAATCGCCACACCCTTAGGCCTTTATGAATGGTCCTATATGCCTTTCGGATTACAGAACGTACCTAGCACATTCATGAGAATGATGCGAGAGCTGTTACCAGACATAAAAAATGTAGCCACTTACATGGACGAAAATTGTATCCATACGGTAGGCATCCAAGAACACACTGAAGTCCTAGAACAGGTATTCCAGAGAATACAAGACCCTGGATTCACAGCAAAACCTGCCAAACTCGAAATAGCCTACAAAGATATCCAATTTCTAGGCCATAGAATTGACAATGGATTTTTTTTTAAAAAAACAGACCCCAACCTAATCACAAAGATCTTGCAAATTAAAGCTCCTACTACAAAAAAGGAGGTAATGAGTATACTAGGACTTATTAATTACTACCAACAATTCATCCCAAATTTTGCAGACATGACGTTCTCATTTTCAGAACTGCTCAAACAAATACCAACCTAACAAGGTTACTTGGAACGGCAAACACGACAAGATGTTAGAACAGATCAAGACACTCTTTAGTAAACAACCAATTTTCAAATTACCAGACATTACAAAACAATTTATACTACAAACAGATGCAAGCATATACGCAATTTCAGCAATACTGCTACAAAACCATAAGAGACGACTGCACCCGGTACTATACTACAGTAGAAAACTGACAGACGCACAAAGGAACTATTCCATAACAGAACTAGAAGCCTTAGCGTTAGTAGAGAGCATCAAAATGTTTTCAAAATACTTATTAGGACAGAAGTTTACAGTACTATCAGACAACAAACCCCTAAAAGTATTTAGAGAAAGCCACCCAAAAAAACTCAAGAATCTATAGATGGGCCTTACTCCTTTAAGATTATAATTTTGAAATCTGCCACATTCCAGGCAAAGATAATAATCTGGCAGACTTATTGAGTAGATTATAAAAGGGAAAAGACGATAGGACAGACACGGATAAAGTAACTCGATGGCTAACAAAAATAATATGTATACTATACCAATAACAATTAGATCAATTACATTTCAATGGAATAACCATAGTTATTTTATCCACTGTACAACTGTGATATTAATTAAAGTAACTTTCACGGATATTCTATAAATATATTATGATTTTAATTAGTTTGTTGAGGATACAGAAAACAAACAGCATTACCACACACATTGATAACACAGTAGAATCATAATATAAGGATATTACCTGATTAACAATAAGAAAAGAAACATCTCTTTAGATATACATTCAACATTTAAGTTACTTACTATCTCAAACTATCAAGTTATGCACTTAAACACATACATATACAACTAAATACATTACCATGCACTAAATACACAATACACAACACATACACAATAAAAAAAAAATTTAAGTTCATTACATAAGAAAGATACTATAAGGTAAGAGATAACTTAAAACAAGTATATTCAGAGTACATTAGGGGTAACAATGAGACACAGTTATCCAAATATTACTTAAAACTCTGAACTGCCGTATAGAATGAGTACAGATACCAGCAGTCAATTTGACATTGTACTTAATTAATTAGTAAGAGTCAGATATGTACATATTTTTTTCCATTTTTATTAATTACCAGAATGCACAGAAGATGAATGAAAGAGTTGTGGGACCGTGCAAGTACCACCGTAAATCCATCCATAAATCTGGAAAAGGGTAGCATTCCAGGTCTGCAATCCTAGGGCACCAAACCAGCACAAACGAGCTAGCGAAAAAGACCATCCCAGGTTAAACAAGTAGGACCAACCACACCCATGGTTAAATAATTGAGTGCTAGTAGGTTTAATGATTGGTAATATGAATTTATCTGTCATGCTGCATATTCCATCGATCAGATGTAAATTATCACATTGCATATTCCATCAATCAGATATAAACTAACATATTGCATTTTCCATCGATCTGATGTAAACTATCATATTGCATGTTTCATTCATTATAAGTAAGCTATCAGCCAATCCAGGTATAACAGCCAAGTTTCAGATACCAAGTGAGAGAAACCTACGGTATCGAAAATAGAACACAGCAAAGCTGTGGATTGAGAATATTACAACAGACGACAACAATATCAACCACAAGTATGATGAAAACAGTGATGTCATCAAAGATTTAATGATTTCAACACAGGCTACGGGGATTAGGTCCGAGGCAACGGCAAGCCATGATAAACCAGGGTATAATCACCGGTATACATATCATCACACGTATTACAATGATGATAACAATAGATCGTTGTGCCATGGGGGTATATAAGTCTTCATACACATTATTGTTTATGTGAAAATTTTGTTTACATATGCAGAGTATGTGAGGACTTAATAGTATATCTTTTGCAGCAATAATACAAGACAAGAGAAACACCAACCAAGACTAAAGCAAGAGACACAAATCGTATAGAATAACAACGGTGGCAACAAGAACAACATGAAATGACAGCGGTCAAGAAACAAAGTTGTAACAAATGACACGATTGGATGGTAGTATGTAATTTTAATATTGATGCTACAACATATAATCACATTGATAATGTAAATCAATGTCACATTTTTAATTTGCTGTCAGTGTATAATATTGCATGAATATCTCAGATATGCCAATAAAATTTGGTAAGGATAATTTTATTCATTGATTGACATATTCCAGAATAGAGATGATCATGCATACAAATGTACATATATCTTAAGGTACATATCCATTGTTCAACACTGAACGGGTCTAGCATACCAACATAAGGCTAAAAGACGGCATTGGAGTGAAATGAAGAAACATAGAGATGGAAAGAAACATTTCACCAGAAAAGAGAACGCAATTAACAGAAAGCGGTTCAACATCACCCAGCAGGGGAGATAGAAGATCAAAGTATTATAAACTTTGACAGACACAAAGATATTGGTAAATGAGTCTACAAGATAGATCAATATCGGCAATAAGATGAACTTGCGGTTATAAGATGAAAAGACATCTTTCACGAAGAAGAAGTAATCACCCTAGACAAATGAAATATTATAAGTAGACCGCAAGCAAACAAGGGCTTATGCAACAACCCCATCTATGAGTATTAAAAGATTACGTCTCACGGTAGACCCAAATGACAACTTAGAAGTACAGCGGTACAAAAGTCATGTACATATTGCTCATATATTCCACGATACCATATATAAATAATAATATAGATGGTAATGGTACCTATTAACCACGCCTATCCCCTCATTCGGACGTAATGGCCTTGATAGTTTGATGTTGCTTGTCTATAGGGCAAATGAGGGACTACTATGGGGAGGCTACGGGACCTTATGAAGCTCATAGTATGTTAGACCACCCCCCCCCCCCCCATAGATTGGCTACACGTCGGCTGCGCGGAAAGTATATTGATAGGGCGTGCTTGAACATAATAATAATAATTATTTTTTTCATTTTGTGCAGTGGTTAATGGAATGCCATGCTATCATATTATCAGACAGAATAGGGTTGTGGAAGTAAAACAATATAGTATAGAGTAATAAACTGACTACCCATAGCGCTTCATGTCATGGGATTGGAAAACTAAATAGACTGTGAAAATGGCTACACCAGTTTCAAAAATGGGGGGGGGGGGGCATAATGCCATGGACCGATATGAGGTAGATAGCGGTAAACGGATAGAGTAAGAACATGTTTACAAGAGAAGAAGAATCGGCATAGTGAGAACAGTTCACACGATCACTATGAACAAAGAGCACGATTAAGTTGAGAGAAGTCGGGGAGCAACAGATGGTGATGGACAAAGGGAAGCGACTCCGGAAAGTTGCGTATCACGTGACACTAGTTGTGTGGTGCACGGAGGAGACACGGCGAGACAGAATCAGTCTTGCCAGGGTCCTCGTCAGAGGCGGTTGTGAAAACGAGTGCAGAAGTCAAGCGACAGGAAGTTGACATTACTCCAAGGTTGCAAAGATACTTCAACCTGAGGCAAAAGTGCGTCGCCCAAGTTGAGCGGCGAATTACACAAGCCAGACACGCTCGATAATCTGTACGCCGAGTGAATGGCAGTGGAGCACAGCATATGCCCGATGTCAAGGTCAATCTAGGCCGTAATTTGGTGATTAGAGATAACTATTGTGTAGGAGATATTTTGCAGTGTTTAACTTTATGTAGAGTGATTTAGAATCATCGCATGTCAGCCCGCACCTGTTGGTAATTGATTGTATAAACAGCGGCGATGACTTTCAATAATAAACACTGACGACAATGGCAAGGACATTGGCTTGTTTGATATTCTCCTTTGTTACATGTTCCTGCTTACATCTGTCCTTGTGGCTGAATAGACGAGCCGGGAATCAGCTATATGGCACTCAACTTGTCGGCTGGTAACCTCTATCAATTCTACTACAGGTGGCTTGTCCTGGTCTGGAGTCTCTTCCTCGGCCTCGACCTGTTCGGTGGGCTCCACCTTAGGTTTTCCGGGGCACGCGACGAAATTAGAGTCTCCTGACTTAACTCTGCAGTCAATAGCATTGTGCGTGGTCGACCTGCAGTGTTTGCACCATTTCATTGTCCTAGATTTTCTCGTGCCGAACTTTAGTGAGCTCTCCTGGTGGGGAGCTTCCTTGTCGACCTTGGCATTTTCAGTGACAACCTCCTTTGAAGTCACTTGACATGCCGCGAAGTGAGGGCTCTTAGCCTTCGATTTGCATTCCCTCGTATTGTGAGAGGGTGACTTACAAATCGAACACCACTTCTCCGACCACGGTAGTTTTGGTGTAGCGCTCGAGGTGCTCTTGCTTCCCTCTTTCGTCTTCTCTAAACTCCCCTCTGAAGTTTTTACATAAGGTTTCCCCTTCTTGGTTCCTGTGTTTTTGGTTTTCTTCTGGTCATGGTTCTCCTGACTTTTTAGTGTTGGTGGAAAGGTTTTCCCCTGCCTCCCCATGTACCTCGACAAACCGTTCTGCCAATTTCGTCACGATGTCAATACGTTCCGCTTCTTGTTCTCCCAGGAATGTCCTGAGAGGTTTCGACATTTGCTTCCGCAACTGGTCGACTACCATAAGCTCTTCTAGACTCTAATAGTCATGCGCGAACCCAGCCAAATCCATCCACTTATGGAGATAGGATTTCAGACGCAGACTGTAGGCGGCAAACAACACTCCCGGTTCTCGTTTTGCTGCTCGAAATTTTTTCCGGTAGGTATGTGACGTAACTTCGAAACTTTTCAGCAGAGCCGTTTTCAATTCGTCGTAATTATTCTCATGTCCTGGCGGCAGGAAAGAATAAACCTCGTAACCGGTCCCGCGTAATCCCTGGGACAGCTTAAGACACGATTTGTCACGATCCAGACCCATAACAACAGACATGGCCTCGAAGCGTTGTAAGTACTGGTCGGTCTTCTCTTTGTCTTCCTCATAGACGGCTAGAGGAAACTTCATAGCATGGTAACTATGTCCACCTACTGGGGTTGAGCCAGGGAGAGAGGAGCCTCCCACTGCTCCCTCAGTTTCTCCACTAGATTGCCTCTTAAGCTCGAGTTCCCGCATTTGGTACTCGTGCTCCCTTTTCTGAGCTTCTTGTTTAGATTCCCGCTTCAAGATTCGTTGTAGCGTGCTCAGCTTCCAGTTGCCTAGCAGCTTGCTCATCTTCAAGTTTCTTAGCTGCTTGCTCAGCTTCCAGTTGCCTAGCAGCTTGCTTAACTTCAAGTTTCTTAGCTGCTTGCTCAGCTTCAAGTTTCTTAGCTGCTTGCTCAGCTTCAAGCTTCTTAGCTGCTTGCTGAGCTTCAAGTTTCTTAGCTGCTTGCTCAGCTTCAAGTTTCTTAGCTGCTTGCTAAGCTTCAAGTTCCAGCCTTCTAGTGGCTTGCTCAGCTTCTATCCTCTTAGTTTCTAACTCCATCTTTCTCAATGCCATCTCGGCCTTCCGATCTTCCCTTTCTGCTTGACGAAAATCCCTCTCCACCTGCTGTATGTAATCTTTTAGTGCAGAACCCGACAAGCCAATTCGTTCTCCCCTTGCCTTTAGTTCTGCCAAATCTAATTTAGGAGTGGCCATATTTCAGAGAAGTGAGTCAGCAGGTTGAGTGTAAATTCTCTAAACAATATATAGATATTCACTAATTAATATGTATCTATATATTTAACACCACACAGCACAACACAAACCAATCTCTCAAGGACAAGAGTAGATTTAGGACCAAAGACCTAAGTAGACGTGTGATGTGTGAACAGGCAAGATATGTGTCTTAACTCCTATCCACATTCACCCTAGCTGGATCCTCACTAATATGATATCACCGTCCCTTATCGAGAGATCCCGTGTCGATAAATCCCATGTCAAAAGATCCCGTTGTCTAGAGATCCCGATGTCATGGGATCCCGTTGTCAAAAGATCCCGTTGTCGAAAGATCCTTTTGTCAAAAGATCCCGTTGTCAAGAGATCCCGTTGTTAAAAGATCCCGCTGTCGAACCCCCAGTAATGTCGTGTATTTATTTATAGTGTCGTCCCTGGTGTGAGGGGAATCAACACCCACATTATTTTTAACCCCATATCATTATTCTGGAGAATCCACTAGATTCCGTCCCACAACACTCCGTCAGTCACTGGATACCTCTTTCTCTCTCCCCCTCTCACCACTGGATCATGCCCCTTCTCACACTTCCCCAAAACGACATACTAAACAACTCTAGCTTCTAAAAATTAATAACACATTAATTTAATGAAGAAAAGTGTATGTATGTGAGATGTGTATGTGTAGAATGTATGTCGTATACTCTAGTGTGTCACAGCCTCACAGTATCCACATTATCCGGTAAACTAACATTAGTTAATAGAGATTAGCCAAGGGCTACAACTCTCGCCCAAGGGAAAGAAGTAAGACCCTCGAAGGCCAGAGTATTCCAGAACCTTCTCGAAGGTCTGGTCAGTGAGTCCACTGTCCCGTGGACACTGATGTGGCCCGCCTATTGCGGGGTCCACGAGGAACTCGAACAGAGTTACCACCCGTGTCGGATTGCGACACGTGTGGATCGGCAGAGAGAGATGGGACATCGAAGAGGCAACAGCGCCTGCCTTAGAGGGACTCAATAGTTTAGACTCAATAGTGTAGACCCATGTGTATTTGGGTTCATAGACATATGCTAGATAGTTTGCTTAGAACTGTTTGATGATGTTAGAATGTTTGATGATGTTAAACTGTGTGATGATGTTAAACCTCTGTGATATGCAACTCAGTGCGGGCTTGTTAAACCCACTGCGCCAACGCACTGTATATTGAAATACAATAAATGTTAGATATTATATTTAACGGAGTTATTGTTGCCTGTGTGAGCCCGAGCTCAGATACCTAGACATCCAACACGCTGACATAGTGTATCTAGTGTGCAGAATCAGACCGAACAGCTCAGAAGCAAAGTCTGATCATCCCGGTAAGGACCACACAACATCATAATAGTTCAGCACAAAATGACCTCACCAAAACAATGTGTCCCTCCTGCTAGATGTTGACTTCCCCCAGTGGCTTTTTGATAACCCCGATACCCGGTCACCAATCACTGATATAGTCCGATACTTATCCTGAATCGATCATACACAATGTTACTAAATGTCCTTAAAGTCCCGAGACTTAACAATCCTTGCATCGTGAAAACACGGAACACTGTCCCTTGACATAACACGGAAATGTCCTAGAGTTTCACCATTACACAGTTATTGTTTACAGTCCCACGGGAATCTAATAATTTAGTAAAAGCGAGAGGTTCATTGTTCCTGTTCCCTAGATAACCAATATTGTTCTTCTACATATATAATCACTATTGTTCTTGTTCCATGTGGTATGGAAAATAATATCACCATTGTTCTTGTTCCATGTGGTATGGAAAATAATCTCACTATCAACTTCCGTGATCCCTAACACTAAGAAGTCATCTGCCGGATACTTATATGTTTCGGCTCAACAGAGCCATGTTCCTTCAGTCCCTTTTTATCATGGGTCCAGTGCAAAAGCCGCTGCACTAATATATCCATGATCTGAAAAAGTGATGTTTCAGCTTGTTTTCTTCATAACCTGAGGGGAACATGTGAAAGAGAGAACACACCTGATGAGAGCAACCCGATACCGACCCCTATTAGATGAGTGTAGGCCGACGGCCTCACTCAGATATATAACAGTGAACCAAACTCCATCATGGGGCAAAGGAGCTCATCACATCGGTCTGAGCTAGGGTAAGACAAGGAAAGACCAAATGTAAACTGCAGAACCCCAGTAGACACCCCACTGGAAGTTCCACCATTGGATATTTCCCCTATCCCCCAACCATCCTCAATCTCTCCACATATCATCCCACTTCACTATTCCCAACCAGCTGAGCTAATTGACCTCTCACACTAGTTAGTTTTAACAATGCGATTGCCTACTGTCGCCGACACTCCTCGAATACCTAACAACAAAGCAACAACACTATGCTCAAGTCCTAAACTCTATCTATCACTAGATTGTTCTACATTATTTATATCTAAATGCTATCTAGTGAATACCTTATGAACACTCAGCTCTATCTTGAATCGAATCTACACTTTGCCATGAAAGACACATGTTCATCAACGTTAATTGATACAGAATACAATAGATTCTTTTCTATATTAGAACAGAGCTAGTCAAACACTACAGCCTAGGTCAACTCCCTTGTTTACACTAGCGACAACAAGTTATGTTTTCATACAGTCGGGGATTGTCCGAGCGACGTCATTCGATGTCTACAACAGGTGGCCCCAGCGGCAGACAATTTGTTCCCAACTTCACAAGAATAGTTGTGCCCCCTTCTACAACTGACGCAACAGTCTTTTCCTCTCGAACGACAACACATCAAACAATGCCGACAAATTTCCCGTTTCCTAGGGAACTCTCAAAGACTGGTAGTTTCGTCTGATCCGACGTGTTTCCCCACTAGTACAGACTGTCTCTGTTAGTCTATCATCTTATCGTTAACAACAGTGGTCCCTTGACAAGGCTCCTATCAAATGTGATTCCCAGAAACTTCAGTATGTTCTCTGTGTTGATGTTTCTACCATCTATTGTGAGGCTTGGGACATCAGCACTCACAATCCTGTTGTCCAGAGAGCACCACAAAACAGCCGTGTTTTCCGGGTGGATGACAGCACTCATTTCAGTGCACCAGTCAATCATTTTGTCTACTGTCGCCTGTAGCTCCTGGGCTGTTTGTACCCTATCTCTCTCATGCCTATATGCAAGAATATCATCTGCAAATGTTAGTATCCTTCCAAACCCTGGTGCTTCAATGTTTGCAGTCTTGCCTGTATACACGTTAAAGAGTACAGGTGAGATTGCAGATCCCTGTAGCAGTCCCTGGGATAACATATGTGGCTCTGAGGTCCATGCACCCAGACGGAGAGCAAGCCGACGAGAATGCAGGACGGCTGCTATCCAGTTCAACAGCCAGGGATTGACCCCCTTCTCCATAAGTGCGGTCATCAACATATCATAGCGAACTCTATTGTACGCATCCTCGAGATCAAGCGCTGCCGCCATCGTTTCCTGTCTACTCTGGAACCCCTCATAAACGTCAAAGGCAAAAGTGGCTGCATTTGACCAGGTATCTTTTCCTGGCCTGTAGCTCCCCAGACCTCTTGGGAGAAGCTTCCCCTTTTCCCAAAACTCTTTCAGTTTGACAGCCACTATTTTCTCTTAAACCTTTTTTTAAAGGGCGATGATCCTAAAGCCGCTAAGCTTTGAATGATCCTTGAATGGTTTTGGGAGAGGGATGAGATATCTGTGCACCCAGTCTTGCTGTACTGATGCTGTCCTAATGCTCTTGTTACAGCAGTCGGTCATCTCCTTCAGGTCTGCATAGCTCAGCCTTCATGTGGCCTTACCTAACCCCATCAGGTCCTGGAGCCGTGTCTTTTGCCTTTTTCAAAATATGTTTAATATATTTAACCCGTATGATGTCTTCATAATGCATATTCTCCATGGTACCATATAACTCCTCTCTAACTGCATCCCTGGTGTCCGCATCATTATAATTGGTCTTCTCTTAAAAAAATCTCTGGAGAAACGCCTCCCCTTTCTCATTGTCTGTTGACATCATCATCTCTATAAATTGTTCCCACTGTCATAGACCGATATTTTCTTTGTGTTTGTCTGTGCAGCTTCCAGAATTTCTCAGTGTTTTATCATCTCCAATCTCCTTCATGAAACATTCCCATTTTGCGTTTTTGGCTTCTGCAGCACAGCGCTTGAAAGCCTCCACTTGATCTTTCTTGACATTTTCCGCTGTATCCACTTCCTCTCGTGAGCTTCGGGGTGTCTGTCGTACTTTCCTTAGCCGCTTCACCGCAGCTCTCTTTGCTTTCCAAGCATGGTCTACTTCTGGAGTCCACCATGGGGGATGCAAAAGAAGAGTTTTAACAGTCCTGTTGCATGCTTCCTGTATGAGGCGTCCAAGAAGGCTGTCGATCCACTCATACCGGAAGGTCTTGAGCGCTCTCCCAAACTTAACTTTCCTGGGTTTAGAGATCAGGACTGAACACGGCATGTGATCACTCCCATGGTCATTCAAAACAATCCACTTTACATCAACCTGATGACTGGGAGACAAGTGCCAAGTCAATAGCCGTGTCTGCATCGCCAGGCCTCATTGCCATTCTAGTCGGCCTCGCACCATTTATGCAGAACACATCGAAGTCCACCATGGCATCCGCATGGGCAATTCCCTCTAGGTTTTCTCCACTACTGTCCCATTCTCTGTTCCTTGCATTGAAGTCTCCACATATGAGTAGCCTATCACCTGGTAATTCCTCCAATTCCTTAAGCCAGTCCCAGTGTTCCTTTCTGACAAAACAGTACACTGTGGCATATGCGTTTATGATGTTCCAACTTAAGCCACCAATCTCCATTTGTATACCCTGGACCTCTCCACTGGCTCAAATCAAATACCACATGCTTCACTCCTTCCTTCACCAGCCCATGTCTCTTCTGTCCAGTAGGGTTTATATAACTGGCGTACCTAGGACAATGGTACTTGTCTGTATTTAGCTACTGGAGCATGAGGATATCAAAATCACATATTAGCCTCTCCAATACAGGACCACTCTGCCTGGCACTATGACAGTTCCAGTATCTCACTCTTACTTTTCACCTTGTTCTCCTGGCTCCTGCCCTCCTATTTCTATGCCTTCTTCCCATACCATTTCCTCGTCTTCTCCTCCTCACTCTCTCTTCGCTAACCTCTGAAAGATGTGTCACACGCAGAGCTCGTGCTCCGTAGCTTCGGCGACGATTCCCTTGTTTAATTAATTCCATAAGCAAAGTTTGGATATTGCAGGAAATAACCGGTCACCCTAGTATTGCTGGACACTGTGAAAACTATCCCAAAAGCCACAGCGCCGTTGTACTTTTACAAGTTTACTTGAATTCAACCACTTCCCCTTGTTTTCGACACGCCCCTTAGTGCAAAGGGACAGTTTCTATCTGTTTTATGCTGATTGGTTATTATTTAAAAGCATTTTGTGTTAATAAATATAGAATTCTTTATGCCATCCCTGAATTTTTACAGCTGGTCACTATCTTTATCAACATAATCATCATAATCTCATCATCATCATCATCATCATCATCATCATTCATCATCATCATCATCATTAGCATCAGCATCATCAGCATCACCATCATCATCAACCGACTTGCCCATTATCATGGGACATCTTGCGATAACAAACTGCACGCATCGCTTCCTTCTTCCTCAATCTGTTTTAACAAAACTTCCCTATGGTCACAATATGTTCCAATTTCTCTCTTCTCATAATATGTCATCGGTCTCTCTTCTCACAAAATATCCTTGTCACACCACGCTCGTTTCTCTCGTCTCATAATTTGTCCCGAATCTCTCTTTTCACAAAACTTCCCTGTTGTCACAACATGTTCCAGTTTCTCTTTTCCTATAGTTTGTCCGTAGTCTATCTTCTCACAAAATTCTCATGCTGTCACAACATGTTCCATGTTATGCCACAACGTCTAAATACGTTCCTTTCACCAGATATCCAATACGACCCAAAGCGCCTCAATTGGCCCTTTATTACATGTACTGTTGTAAATCCCTTATTCCATTATTTAATATCACTTTACTACGATAGTGCACGCTTTACACAGGTCCGGACACTTGTGATCGACAGATGTGCGCGCCCTTATGGTCCGGGCTCGTACGAGGCCCTCACCTGCGGGACTTGGCTGAACGTCTCTAAGCCGGGTCCCTTGGGCGTCAGGGTCTGGCCATAACTCGCCACCTGCTCGTAGTGGCGAGGTCTCGGGGTTTTGACTCTGCTCCGCCAGCGTCTGTAGCCTACCTTGTGCCAGACGTATTGGTTGCCCATTCCTCTGGACAACACAAGGTTAGGCCGAGAGAGAAGTCATGTCGTTTGGGCGCCACATGATCCTCTGAAGCTCTGCCCAGACATAGTGATGGAATATTGGCCACATTCCAACTCACATACTTTGGTCTGTAAAGACTGCAAGGTGTCAACGACTCCCAGGACATTTTCTGGAATCTACTTTAGGTTGGGTTGACCTGAGAGACTAGGTTGATTGTATATATCCGCCTCGGTTGTATTCCAAATACTTTGCAATACGTGTAGGTATTCTTTCCTTAGCTCTTTCGCTACCGTGAGCTCATCTTGGGACACGATGGATTTCCGGTGATGGCAGTCCGCCCTTTTAGTCCCACAAAATGATCAGTGGTTTATTTCATATATTTCTGCTCCTTTTCGGAATTTTAAGTTACAGTAAACTGAAAAGTCGTACAGCCGAAAGATTTATACGCCATGTTTATGAGGTCAAACGTTTTCTAATATTGGATTCTTGTGAATTTTCAGTTTTAAGGTAGTGTTAATTTGTTTTTTCACAATGGAAACGCCCACCAGTTTGCGTCCACGTAGTATGACTTGAGATCAAGCTAGATTATTGTTTATAACTGTTTTAAACAATAGTGATTCCCTTATCAGTGAATATTTAGAAAGAATTTTTAGTTGTGTCTAAAGTTTTAGCACGTGGTGATAAAGAAAAACCAGTGAATGTTCGTCAACAGCTGAGTGTCTGACAACGAAGCACGAATGGCTGAAGTTTACGTCTGTCATTATTGCTATGGGACTTGATCCAAGATATTATAATATCCATTATAGGAAAACCATTAAGTGGTGGAAGAAGATCTACTACTAGATCTTTGAAATTGCACAGATCAATGCTCACATCCTACATTCCATATGGCAAACAGAGAATGGAGGATAAAAATTGTTATAGAAGGATATCAAGTAAAGGAAAGTGCTCATCGCGAAGTAGCTCAGAGTATTCCTGAAAGTCTGACACTCTGCCTGCCGAAGAATTTCAGTCTGTTGCAGGAAATTATGCCGAAAGATTTACATGAGCCAAGCATTTAATTTAATGAATTATAATAGAAATAATATAATATAAATAATAGAATTTGTCGGTGTCAATAGAGACTGTGTTTTTTGCAGCACTCGAACTAAACGACACATATCATCTTTTGTTTGCTCCGGCTGCACTAATAGACCAGACTTGTGCGCCAAAGTTTGCTTTGCAGCCTATCACAAATAGACTGCCACATATAGTAAATAAAAACAAACAGACATGACAATTAAATGTAAATCTGTCAAGTGTTTTCCTAATTTGTGTCTGAAAAAAGAAAAATACATGATTCAGAATCTGCGGCAAAACTTCTTTTCGGATGATTGATTCGGAGCAATTGTATTTATAGTTTAGAAAAGTGTTGTTTGTGCAGTAAATTCAACAGGATTAGCAGTGATCAGGATATTGGATAACAACGCCCCCTTGGTAAGTACAATGTTTACATTATTTTTACCTACTTTTGTCCAATTATTTTACAAATTATATTATTATTTTTATTTTATTTACAACCTAAAGCAGAAATTCTCCTACCAACATATTCCTTGTGCAGTCCCCTTTATTTTGATATATAATACAACATTTCTGCTACAATTTTAACCATTTTCATAACATTATTGCGACATACACCAACTTCCAGATTTCGGCCATTAGTTTTTTTCATTGTTGTGACAAAGACATGGTTCAGAATATGCACCAAAACTTCCTTTTGGGTGATTTAAATGAGCAATACTGTTTATATTCTTGAAGACAAGTGGTGTTTGTTTGATTATTCAGTAAATTAAACATTATTAGCAGTATAGGAGTGTAGAAAACACATTCTAAGTGCAATGTTTACATTATTTTTACCTACTTTTGTCCAGTTATTTTACAAATTATATTATTATTTTTATTTTATTTACAACCTAAAGCAGAAATTCTCCTACCAACATATTCCTTGTGCAATCCCCTTTATTTTGATACATGGTTCAGAAAATGCACCAAAACTTCTTTTTGGTTTACTTTAATGAGCAATACTGTTTATATTCTTGAAGACAAGTGGTGTTTGTTTGATTATTCAGTAAATTAAACATGATTAGCAGTATAGGAGTGTAGAAAACACCTTATAAGTGCAGTTTTTAAAATAATTTTTACCTCTTTAATTTCAGTTGTTATTATTAAACCTCTCATTATTGTCATAATATTTGTAACATATCAATTAATTATTAACACTGTCATGTTCCTTGTGCAATCCTCTTTAATTTGATATGTAAATTTATGTTTGGTCACAGCCCAGTTTTTGTTTGGTAGTGAAAGAGTTAACGTGATTGTTAGTTAGTTAGTTAGTTAGTCACGGTTCCAACTTCACAGCAACTTCACGTGATTGTACTTGACGCGAAACAAAACCCAAACAGCAACATGCCTGAACCTGCATGAAACTTGGCAGGTTAAGCTGCACGTATAAAATCACATAACATAGTCTGTCCGAAGTCAAACAACAGCAATATATGATGGATCATTATAACAGGTAATATTATTCTCTTTATTCAATTGATAAACATGCTAGGGTAAGTATTTGATAGCAGTTAACAATGGGTTATCTTCATTGCCCTCCGGTCAATTTCGTAAGTGCTCAGATATCCGCCTCAACAAGTTTAATAAATTAATCAATTAAAAAAGGAATGTGGAAATGGTCAGCTTTACGATCACTAGTGACAGGATGAACACTGCTGCTAAAAAGCATACATCAGATAGCAAAATGAAAACATATCGGCAAAAATATAACGCATGTTAAAAACAACCAACGTATTAAGGTTCCTCTATAACAACTACATTTAATAATACAAGTAATTTTACAAGTATTCTTGTTCTTATTTGCCAATGACATTGTCACATCGCAGAGTCCATTGTTCCATTAATGATTTTGTTTTTGTAGGATACTGAAGCAGTACACCTTTCGTTGCCGTTGATTTATTCGCTGTTAAAATAAATAGTAACTTGCATGTCCTTAACAGGACGTTGAGATCAACCCCAGTATGTAACGGCTGCTTGTGATTTATTATGCAATTATTTTTTCAGTAGTTTTACATACGGTCTCCGTGGCCAAAGGCTTGCGACCGCGGTTCGTGAGCCGCGTACCAGGGGTTCGAAACGCAGCTGCGACCGATTTGTGCAGCAGACCGTGTCGCGTTGTGTTATAACGTGTTGGTATGGGAGCCGGTCTTTCAGAAAGCAATGGCAAACTACTGAACGTAAAACTTGCCTAGTACATCAACAGCAGCTGAAAATGCTGGTGTTGACTGCAACGTCCTGTAAGGGATATGCAACATTTAAAAAAAAAGTTTTGCATTGCTTTCTGAGCGGCCGACGCCTCATATCTTTTAAATCAACGCAAAGCGATCTGCTTCCAAATCGCCTGCTGCTAATTTCGAACCCTCGGTTCGGTATGTCTGGGAACAATGAAAACTATCCCTTTAGCCACAGCACCTTTGTACTTTTACAAGTATACTGGAATTCAAAACTTCCCCTTGTTTTCGACACGTCCTTTAGTGCAGATGGACTGTTTCTATCTGTTTTGCGCTGATTGATTATTATTTGGAAGCACTTTATGCTCATAAATACGTAACTATGTTATCACATCTCTCAGTTTCTACAGCTGGTCACATTCTTTATCATCGTCATCATCATCATCATCAAGCGTCTTGCCCACTATCGTCGACGGTACACATTCTCCACATTCTGCGATATTCAACAATCGTTGTCTTCCTGAATCTGTTTTCACAAAACTTCCCGGTTGTTACAACATGGTCCAGTTTCACGCTTCTCATAATTTCTTCCCAATATCTCTTTTCATAAAACTTCCCTGTTGTTACAACATGGTCCAGTTTCACGCTTCTCATAATGTGTCCTCAATCTCTCTTTTTACAAAACGTCAATGTTGTCACAGCATGTTCCAGTTTCTTCCTTCTCATAATTTGTCCTCAATCTCTCTTTCCACAAAACCTTCTCTGTTGTTACACCATATACCGCTTTCTCTTTTCTTTTAATTTGTTCTCAGTCTCTTTTTTCTCAAATCTGCCCTGTTGTCACACGATGTTCCAGTTTCTCTTTTCTCATAATATTTCTCAATCTATCTCTCTTTTCAAAAAACTTCCCTGTTGTCACAACATGTTCAGGTTTCTCTCTTCTCGTAATCTGGCTGAAAATGACCATGGGATGTTTCTTTCTGATTATGTAATAAGTTTTCTGTGTGCCTTAGCTTTTTTCGAAATTTCAGCATTCTTCTGTCAGACAACATCTCTTAGGCCTCAATGGATATTATTGCTAGTTTACAACCTGGTCAAAAATTACATTGGCACCTTGCCGTCTTGACAGACGATAGTTTGTGCTTTAAAAAGGCATAATAACTTTTAACTATGGCGGTAGCGAGTGTGACTGATAAGGCCAATTTGCGCTGTAAATGTCCGTTCACAGTGGGTGAATGTGAACACATGGTCATTTCCACCATCATGCACCATCTTACGTCTCAAACGCTTGGTGTGTGACTTTTCTGCAATAATTTTCTCCTTTGACTTTATTCCATTTCTGATATTTGCCCTCCATGCAACACGTTCAGCGGCGACTTGCTCCCAATGTGCATTATCAATGCCTGTATCAATCATGTCCCGCTTACACACATCTTTGTATCGTAGTAGAGGCCGACCCTGAGATCTCTTACCCATCTGTAATTCACCAAAAAAGATATCCTTTGGTATTCTACCATCATCCATCCGCCTAAGATGTCCTATCCATCTAAGTCTACGAAGACTGAGCATGGAATAAACTGTCACACAACCTGATCTTTCCAATACTTCAGTATTTGTGATTTTGTCTTGCCACTTAATACCAAGAATTCTTCGCAGACACCGCATATGAAAGCTGTTTAAATTGTTCTCTTGGTGTGAGTAAGTTGTCCAGGTTTCACTGCCATAGAGAAGAGTACTAAGGACACAGGCTTGATAGACAAGGACTTTTGTTTTGGCAGTAAGCTTCCTGTTCTCCCAGACTCTTTTTCTTAACCTGTTCATTGTTGTTGCTGCCTTACCAATCCGGATGTTGATTTCCTGATCTAGGGATAATTTGCTATTTACCACCGATCCTAGATATGTAAAATGGTCTACTATCTCTAGTTCGGCGTCGTCAATAAAGATTGATGGTACCCCATGTGCACCTTGTGACATAATCTGTGTCTTCTTTTTGCTAATTGTTAAACCAAATTCAGAACAAGCATTGGAGAATGCAGATAGTAGACATTGCAATTCTTCCTCAGAGTGGGTCGTAACTGCAGCATCATCTGCAAAAAGCAACTCTCTGATCAGTACCCTCCTAATTTTGGTCTTAGCCTTCAATCTCTGAGCATTGTAGAGGCCGCCATCTGAGCGTGAGTGAATGTATATACCACCATCCTGATCACGAAATGCATATTTCAGTAGAAGTGAAAAGTATATTCCAAAGAGGGTGGGAGCTAGTACACAACCTTGCTTAACTCCACTCTTGATTTCAAATTCTTCAGAAGTTGCACCATCAAACTTGATTATACCCTTCATGCCTGTGTGGAACGATTCCACAATGGACAGAAGAGTTGGTGGGCAGCCAATCTTCTTTAGTGCCTTGAACAGACCCTCACGACTGACCAAATCAAATGCCTTTGTGAGGTCGATGAAGGCAATAAACAGTGGTCTAGGACTTGAAGTCTGCGCAGAACAATTCTGGCAAATACTTTTCCAACAATACACAGAAGTGAGATACCCCTATAGTTGTTGCAGTCGCTCCGATCGCCCTTGTTCTTGTACAGTGTTATGATGCTTGAATCTTTGAAATCCTGTGGGACTTGTCCTTCACGCCAGCATAGCTCTATTAGCTGGTGGATCTGTATAGTGAGTGTGTCTTGCCCACTCCTGATAACCTCTATTGGAATCCCATCCTTACCTGGAGCCTTGCCAGATGCAAGTTCATTTATAGCACACTTAACTTCTGTTATGGTGGGAAGTGTGTCCAGGTGGTCAAGAGTTGGTAGAGCCTCTATGGCGTTGAGGGCATTATCCGCTAGTTTGGTCTCACTTGAGTAAAGCTCCAAATAGTGCTCTACCCATCTGTCCATCTGCTGTTTCTTATCAGTGATGACTTCTCCAGTCAAGGTTTTCAATGGTGCACTTCTTTTGATCACTGGACCACAGGCTTTCTTTATTCCTTCATACATGCTTCTTATGTCTCCCTTATCACTTGCGATTTGAATGGACTCACATAACTTGATCCAATAATCATTTGCACACTGCCTGGCAGCCTTTTGCACATCCTTCCTAGCTTGCCTTAGCTCACTCAGAGTGTTACGCGTTGGTCTTTCCTTGTTTCTTAAGAGAGCTTTCTTCTTCTTATCAATCAAGGGCTGCAGAGTCTCGCTGTTGGCCGCAAACCAGTCCTGCCTCTTATGATCCACAGTGCCGTAAACCTTTACGGCAGTTTTACAAAGAGTTTCCTTAAGTTTATTCCATTTATCATTTACTGTACAATTTTCTGGTGTATCAGTGAAAGCGTCTTCAAGTTGCTGTTGAAACTGAAAGCACTTTTCAGGATCATGAGTGTTAATAATATTAATCCTGGGGCTAGATTTGTGTTTAGCTGTGTAGATTCTCTTTGGTCTCAGTCTAACCCTTGCAACAACCAAAGAATGATCCGTATCACAGTCAGCACTGTGGTAACTACGAGTCAATGATATATGGTTCAGATGTTGTCTCCGTGTGATGATGAAGTCCAGCTGGTGCCAATGGCCGGATCTTGGATGTTTCCATGTGACCTTATGCATCTCTTTTGTTTTAAAAAAAGAGTTTGTAATACATAGGTCATTACTGGTGCAATGCTCCAGCAGCCTTTGCCCATTTTCATTCATGCGACCGATGTTGTATTTTCCAAGGCACACTGGCCATGAACTCGAGTCCTTGCCCACACGAGCATTGAAATCACCGAGCATATAAATGTAGTCGGATTTTGGAACTGCCTTGATCACAGAGTCTAACTCCTCATAGAACAAATAGTAACAGTTGCCTCTCGCTTTGATTCCGAGGCCAGTTAAGACCAGGGATGGAGTTATTGCCTCTCCATAGCACAAAGCCTGGGCTAAAATATAGAGATCATGTGTTGCCCATGCAGCATGATCCCTCTCTCGGCCTGCCTAGTTCACTCCAGAGGAAAGGTAACACCCCTACATCTGGAACAAGACAAGCTGCAGAAGCTGCCGGATCAGCAAAGCAATGCTCTAACTGTCCGCCTGTCGGAGCTTCGATCCTAGACCAGTCGCCAACCAAGGCTTAGGGCCTGGTCTGCCCTGCCATGACAATTTTGTCTTTAGCTTGCATTTCCTCGCACCAGGGTAAGGCTTGTACCCTCCCAATTGCGCTCTTCCGCCCGAAGCCGTTGGCACAATGTGGGGTGTCGGGTTTGGTAAGCGCCGCCCAACGTTCGGCGCTAACAGAAACCAGGTAGTACCGTCTACTGTTATACGGTAGCTCAGTCATATCTGACTAAGACCTGACCAAGACCTGACCTAAGACCTGACCAAAAATTACAGCCATATGCTAAATCCGGTTTTGTGTAGCATATAAGAATTCTTTTTCTGACCTTCAATGACAGAGATGTATTGAGCACGATGTTCTTATGTTTTTTAAGTGTCGCTGCTTGTCCGTTTCTGTTCATTGTCTCTGATATACATCTTCAATGTTATAATGAATTTATTTCTGCACTTGATTCAATATAATAGAACCGGCTGAAATTATAGATTTAGGTGTGATCTGTTTCTTTGATATTACGATTACGCCTGTCTTTCAGTTGTTCAAGCTGCGGCCCGAAATCCTAACCTTCAACAACCACATCTGCCCATTTTCTTGAATTCCTTGTAGCCGTACTATCACGACGGTGTCATCAGCATAACGCAAGTTATTTTGTTTATGACCACCGACCACGATCCCCGACATATGGTCTATAGATCTCATTATATCCTCGTATAAAAATCAAATCAGTGGACAGAACACAAGCTTGTCTGACACCCTACTATATGCACTGAAGTGTTCCAAATTGGTTCTTGATACTTACTGCTGTTGTTTACTACCGTTATATGTTCTTTATTATTCGCAAATCTTTGCCGTATATGTTTAGTTGTTCTAGTAATGTGTTTATTTCCTCATGGTTCACAATGTCAAATGTGTACTCTATGAAGCATAAGTACACATCTGAGTTCACAGCTATAGCTCTTTCTAATAGCATCCTGAGAATGCACGTGGCATTGCATGTACCCTTACCCCTTACAAATGCATTTCGTATATCACTAACTTGCAGCTTCATCTGGTTTCCTTCTCTTCTCGTGATTATTCTCAGTGAGGGTCATGTCATATTACTCTTTAAGATCTTCAGATCTTAAGGCATCTGATTTCTTTTTCTTAGCTATAAATATGATCTTCCGGAATGTACCCACTATTATAGACGACAGTTAGAGAAGCATGATAGTATTTCGATTTCAAATTCTCCAAGGCCATAACTTTCCTTCATTGTAATTTTGTCTGGTCAGGGTGCCTTTCTTTCTTTCTTTCTTTCTGTAATGTAGTATGTTACAAATTGATAGCTCTTCCTGGTGTCCTTAAATGTTAGAAAGTGAAACCCTCGCTAGGAAGTGTAACAAAGTGTTGGTGATGAAATAATCATGTGACAACAAGGAAGATGCTCTGTGAGTCCTGTACGGTCACGACATGTGTGTGCTGATTATACTCAAGCCAGCGAAACGCCGCAGTAACTGCCTCCACCTCTATGTTTAGACTACATCTTGTGATATTGTTTGCAAGGTTTTCCTGCACTAAACACTGCCCATTAACCTTCCCAAATGAACACCCCTACACTTCTTTTGCCTCTTAGCACAGAGCCCTTATATGTGTCCACAGATGTCCCAAAAACAAGAGAATCCGAGAAAGCGTTCTGGAAAACATCAGCAAGCAAGCACTTCGGGCAAGCAAATCAAGGTCTGCCTGCCTGCCTGCCTGTCTGCCTGCCTGCCTGCCTGCCTGCTTGTCTGTCTGTCTGCCTGCCTGTCTGTCTGCCTGCCTGCGTGCCTGCTTGTCTGTCTGTCTGTCTGTTTGTCTGTCTGTCTGTCTGTCTGTCTGTATAGAGAGTGAGAGAGAGAGAGAGAGAGAGAGAGAGAGAGAGAGAGAGAGAGAGAGAGAGAGAGAGAGAGAGAGTATTATCTTGATGCTCTTTTTTGCGTCACTTTGACTTGACCATATTTTCTGTGTCCGAATTGTCTGGGGGTATCGCAGAAATCCTTTACATGATGGCATACTACGGACACCAGAAGTGCACACACACACACACACGCACACACACACACACACACAAAGTACTGTCTGCTTTGTTTTGATGACAGCAAGCACGCACGCACACACACACACACACACACACACACACACACATCGTACTGTTTTTCCGATGTTTCTATGTAATAACCAACACACACACACACACACACACACACACACATCACAACACATACACACGCGTATTACTCTATTTCTTTGTGATGGTAGAATAACCCCCCCCCCCCACCCTCCCCCACCTCAATATATTCAAGCTCTCATGTTGTGCTACTTTGTTTAGCGCTGCCCTGGTAACATATTTGAAATGTCCCCTTTATTACCACTTATAATATCATTAATTATGTTTTATGAAAACCATCACTTTTAACGACTAGTTATACCAGAGAGAGAAACGGCGACAAATCGTCAGGTCCGTTAGGAGTTGACATTGAGCACAGATCACGTACTCCTTAGTTTCTACGATGATTCTTTTACTGTACTTTTATATAGGTTCCATAGAGTATTTATTATAAAGCAGGAAGTAACCAGTCGTATTTATTATTGTGTTCTTGTAAAGATGACATTTTTCACTTGTGATTGTCTCTCGATTTCACTCAATTTTTAAGGTCTAACCACAGATCACATTGCTTTATTTATCTGGTATGTAATATAATGGTGTTCTGTCTGGTACCGGCACAACTACTATTTTGAAGCAAAATTTAGTAGCATTTTCAACGTGAACACAAGTTTACATTATACACACATGTCAGTGTGTGTGGTGTCTTAAATATACAAGACACATTGTTCTAATTTTCTATTCACTCTATCTCAGTAAAAGAATATCAATGAAAAAAGGCGAGGAGGGGATAGTGGCAGGGAGGAGAGGGGGTAGCTGAATTATTCAGGGATGCACGCCATTATTGTTATTTGGATGTTCGTCCATCACGAATGATGAGGACCATTCATTCATTGCATCGTTTGATTTGATGTTTTTTTAAATTTTTTTAAAATTTTTATTATTGTTATTTGACATATCTACAGATGGCCGAAGATAATGTCCAAGCCAGATCTCCAAGCACGTCTACTCGGGGCGCTAGCGGTAAGATTTGTTATATATTATATAATAAATAAAAGAAGCAACGGCTGCAGCAGGATATAACAATAGGAAATAAAAAAGTTAGGTATATGTTTCCTGCGAAAAAAGGGAGATATACTAAACACGTATCTAACAAGAACTCCACAATGGTGAACTTAAATCACAAGGTGGGGGGGGGGGGGGGGGAGGATATATACACACACACACACACACACACACACACACACACACACACACACACACAAATAAAATAAACAATAAACAATAAGAAAACATCCACAGAACTTATAAAATGAGAATAAGTACACTACGACATAGCGAGCGACGTTTCGATTATACTAATCTTCATCAGCAACAGAACAACACAAACAGATCTAAAGGAAAACATGAAATTACAACATTTAATAATATTAAAACACAAATTCCTCGTTGCTAGGAAGACGGCGCAGAAGTTCAGTTCAGTTGTGAAAGGTGCCAAATAAGAATATTCGTTATCCATCCATGTTGTCTTTCTTTTGTAAGCTGTTACTGTACTGTTCTCTGCACTACATCCAGCAACAAGGATCAATGACTTCTTATTTCGCCAATGTTCCTTAATTGTCTAACCATGTTGCTAGTTGGTTGATCAATCAAATTGCCATATATTGATCTATTACGTCCCAGATGGTTATAACACATTCAGTTTGCTGTAACATAATAGATGGCTATCCGGTAGATTGATGTGCAGATTCACCAATTATACTGGTATTCAAAACCCTTTCACTGGTGTTGCTCTTTGTTGGTCTAAAAGTATACTAAAATTCATGAATTTATTGCCACAATTAGTATAAGTGTAGGTGCTTGCTCTATTTGTCGCCCCTTTCACATCTGACATCACCATTGCACTGTCCGTATGTTACTTGCTTTCTTATTGTCCGTGAACTCTGGCGTTGATGGTCATGTTTGTCCACTGCCGTCTGCTACCTGTCAATATGCAATCATGTTTTTTTTTTTCTTAAGTCCCATGGCAGGAACATGCTGTTGTTAAGTGACACACATGTTTTAGGCATGCATGCCAGGAGGAATAGCCAATTGTTCTCTTCCGTGGCGAATGACGAGAGCTGACATGGAATCCTTCTCTTACCGCGCTTGTGCCATTTCCAAGTCCCAGCCGTTACACCAAGGCGTCCGCTATTTATATTCATGTACTTCTTGTTAATATTTTATTTTCCCCTAGCTTCTTACGTTGTTTAGAATTGCTGACAGTGCAATGTTCTAAGAGATTTAAATTATTCTGAACATGATGTGTTTATCAACATTGTATGACAGTACTCTGGTATTTAGTACCAAAGTATACTCACTACCAGACTAAGTCCTTTTTTTTTATCGGAATTAGATTAACGTCATTGTTTTGGTATCTGATTGGATGTCGCGAACTATTAAGAGATTGAAGATGAATCATAACTATTATTTTTTTTTCTTTGTTTGTTCGCTCGCATTGAACTGAAACGTAACTCATACACATGCAACTACAATGGTTCTCAACCTATTTTGGCCCGTGCCCCCCTTCACCATATTTTCAGAACGTCATTCCCCCCCCCCCCTTCCTATAAAAAATTTGGCCCGTGCCCCCCTTCACCGTATTTTCAGAACATCATCCCCCCTTTCATATTTCCTTCTAAAAATCCCCCCACCCCTACACTGTATACGTACAAATCGAAGGTAAATTTAATAGCATATACTAAACCAAGTCTAGCCATCCACATAAAACATGATTTGTGGGTCTACTTACTTTATGAAATGAATTTTAGAAGGATGAGACGTACATAACTGTAAAGTATGAAGGGAAAAACAATTTCAAGTAATCAGTTCTTGTATTAACGCGATCTTGAAATGGTCTTCACCCCCCCCCCCTCCCCCCGGAAACCCTAAAATTCTCCCCTGGGGGGAATTCCCAACCGGTTGACCATTTCTGGTCATGAACGGGAAGTCACCATTTTCGTACATCTGACCAGTGTAGAGGTTGAACGAAAATAACGGTTAATATTTTAACCCAGTCAGAATCTTCCCATTAGTTGTCATCTGACTTGACTTAGGTTTTCTTGAAATACGTAGGCACTTCAAGTTATATGCACACTCTCTCATATGATGTCAAAAAGTAACACCTCCCAAGTACAATCTTCTCGATGGATATCACGTCAGTTGCAATATGACACAGTCAGACCGGTAGCACCAGCAATACATGCAACTACCTCGCAATCAATAAAAAAAATTCCCATACGTCCGAAGACGTCAAGTTAGACTGTGAAACGTCCCGATATGAGATGACTCCAACCCTTGAGTCCTACCCAGACTTGCTAGGAACATCTCATGTTGATCTACAACCACGGCAATCTCTTCCATACCCAGCCGATGTCATCTTGGAGTGTTGACAATCTGGCAACATAGAGGTTGTTTGCATGTCTTACACATCACCACCTATTTCGATTTATTTCCCTTTGGTGTAATCGTTACACTCTTTAAATACATGGGAGATAATTTTAATATACTTTGAAAATAATAAATTACACCTGTTACTATATTTCTAAGCGTCATAACTTGAAGCTTCTTTACAATGGTGAACCAATTGTCACTATTGTGAACAAGTTAATCAAGATATTATTCTCAGATCCATCCATCCATCCATCATGTGCCATGCCGGTAAGCGTGGGCGGTCATGTTCTGCCATCTCACTCGATCAACAGAGTCGTGGATCAGTTCCGTGTTTTTGTCTCGACCATGCCACAAGGCCAAGCCATCCAGATACTTGTTTCTAGGTCTTCCCCTTGGTCTGTTCCCCTCGATCTTACCAGTTGTCACCAAGTTCTCCAAATCATTTCTTCTCATAACATGCCCAAAAAATTGTGACTGTCTACGTCTAATGTCTCTGATCAGTTTACGATCTTCATTTGTTTCTTGAAGGACTTGTTCATTGGTCTTTCTGGCTGTCCATGGTATTCTTTGCATTTTCCTCAGAAACCACATTTCTACAGCCATCAGATGTTTTTCAGCCTGGCTGCTCATTGTCCAAGCTTCACATCCATATAAAAGTACAGGTTCTATGTAGCATCTCAACACTCTTTTTCTCGTTTCAATTGACATCTTTTTATTGGTCAGTATGTTTTTCATCTTGCTAAAGGCTACTTTTGCCATGGCGATTCTTGTTCTAATCTCTTCAAGGCATCTCCCATCAGATGTTATTACTGTTCCGAGGTAATTGTACCTATTCACTTGTTGAAGAATATTCCCATTTACTTGTATATTACACTGTGGTATTTCGTTCTTCTTAGTGACGACCATAATCTGTGTCTTTTTACAATTTAATTCTAACCCTAGTTGTTCACTGTGTGTAACAACCGCATCTACTAAATGTTGCAGGTCCTGTTCATTGTCTGCAATCAAGACTGTGTCATCTGCATATCTAATGTTATTGATGCATCGTCCCCCAATGTTGATTCCTTCCATATCTTCAATATTTCTGAAAATATTTTCACTGTACAGGGAAAACAGATCTGGAGACATTACACATCCCTGTCTCACACCTCTCTTAATAGGCTGATATTGGCTTACTTCATTATCAACCCTTATGGCAGCTTGTTGTTTCCAATATATGTTCTTTACAAGTCTAAGGTCTTTCCCATCAATTTGTAGATCTTCAAGCATCCTTATCATGTTGACATGTCTCACTTTATCAAAAGCCTTTGTGTAGTCAATAAAGCAAAGGTGTAGATCTTTGTTTACTTCTATAGATCACACTACTAAAAAATCGTAATACACAATTCGTGTATTGTAAATTCGTGTTCACCAAATGTCTTACATGCGTCACTACTTTGTAAACATTTGTTTGTAGTCTGCTAACTTTTTGTAGAAATTTCTAACTTTCCGGAAGTACACACACACAGCTGATGTAGTCGGATGTTATTAACACAGTGTTGTTCCGCATGGATGTAACCATAATCGGACTGCACAGTTCTTATAAACAGCTGGCGAGTTCGATGTTTCGTTGGAAACTATGGATTACAATGTTCTGTAGGAGTTTAACTGTCACAGTTTCTTTCACACGGATTAAAATACAACGGAACATCTCCGGTTGGCAGGTACCACGGATAAATTGGATAGTTCACTTGAAGTAAGTTCTGAACTCATGTGGCACTGTTTTGTCCATACTATTTACAATAAATACTGTTCACTTACTAACACATTCTATACATCTATACACCACACTTATCACAATAAAATAATAATTATATTTACAATGGGATGTGGTCCCTATCACAATTTTCACAGCTTATCTGAATCCCTTACAATATTGGCTGTGTGATTTGAGTGCTCTGACACATTGCACTCAGACGTAGTTTGGCTGGGTGTCGTCGGGACAACGGGACAAAAGATCAGCGAATGTATTCAGCTTGCCTGGAATATGATTTACCTCAAAACTGTAGTCTTGGAGCAGAAGCGACCAACGTGCAATCATGTGGTTGGTCGGAGCCCCTGATGTGATGATTGTTAACGGACTATTGTCGGTTTCAACTACTGCATGTTTCCAAGAAAGAAAAATTTGGTAGTGGTCCTGTAACCGCATTACGCACTCGCTACGGAGCTCGTGTCAGCTGTTAATCTGAAAATAATATCAAAATATGGATCTTATAAGAATGGAGTTATCAGAAAGATACGCTAATACTTTTGAAAATGCAGGTCTTAGGCTGTGCACAATTTTGTTTAGTTAGTATGTTAGTAAAGTACTCAGTCATTGTGGCACAATTTGGTATACTGTCTGTAATACTTTTGACAGACATAGAATAGTTCGTAATTCTTTCTTTCTTGCTATGATGTTATTGTCAGTCGTGACAAAGCCATTCTAAATTTTATAAAAAAAGAATGAAGTTTTTTTTTATAGGCTTTGTCAGCTGTAGATGGTTTGTATTGTCTGCTGTGGTCATGTTACATGGTCTGTCGTTGTCTGTTGAAGTCATATGTCTGCTGTAGTTATGTTATGTGGTCTATCGTTGTCTGTTGAAGTCACAAGAAGTCTTGTCATCTGTGTTAGTGTCTTGTAGCAGTTGTCTGCAACTGTCAGTCTCTGTTTGCGTCAGATGCGGGTTTATTTTAATGTCTTGCAAACTGTTTGACGTGTCAAGTGCTGGGGTCGGTATTTCGTCGGTTTCATCGTAATCTTCATGGTCAACTATCATTGTGCTGGCTGCTGTCTGGTCTTGGTCTTCGTTTCTGTTGTAGTATGGTTTTAGCATGTTGATGTGGAATATTTTATGTTTGTCTTTGACTGCAATTTCATAGTCAACAGTCGCGATCTGCTTAGAACTTTGAATGGTCCTTGCAAGAAGTCTGTCAGTAGATGTCGGTCACTAGGTAGAAGAAGTAGAACGTCCTGTTCAGGTGTAAGTGTTATCGTCCTATTTCCACTGTTTGCGTACTGTCTGTAAAAAGCACCAGATTGTTTAAGTGCTTCTTTGGCTACGATACAAGATCTCATTATCCTTTCACGCAATGATGTTACATGTTCATATGATGATATGGGTTTATGTACAGGTGTAGTTTCAGTTAACATGGAATGGTATATACAAAATGGGCCGCGTGGTTTGGCACCATACACAAGTTCAAATGGTGAGAAACCTGTGCTGGAATTAGGTACTTCGCGATATGCAAATAATATGGCAAATAGGTATCCCAGTCTTCAGGATGTTCCTGGGTGACTTTGGAAAGCATATGCTTGAGATTCCTATTAATTTTTTCTATACTTCCCGTTGAGTGAGGATGGTACGGGCTGTTGAAACATTGCTTCACCCCTAACATTTTGGTGAAAGCTTGAGTTGCTGCCGCTATAAATTGACTTCCCCGGTCTGAGAGGATAGTGTCAGGAAACCCTACTCTCGAAAATATGTGGAAGAAACCTTCCATCACCTCTTTGGCAGTTATGTTCTTTAGTGGAATAGCTTCAGGCCAGCGGCTACATAGATCAATTATTGTAATTATGAATCTATTTCCTCTAGATGTTACATGATTTACAGGACCTACAATGTCAACAGAGATCTTCTCAAAGGGTCTGCTAGCTAAATTTGTAACCTGTAATGCAGCTTGTGGGTGTTTACCTTTTTTGACCAGTTTTTGGCAGATGTCACAAGTTCTGCAGTATTGTTTAGTATCATTACAGAATTTTAGCCAATAAAACTGGGTTAACAATCTAGATCTAGTCTTCGAATTAGCCATATGCCCTGCGAAAGGTATATCATGTGCAAGATGTAAGGCTTGTTTGCGGTATTCGATTGGCAATACCGTTTGCTCTGTGGTGCTGTCACCTACGGTATAGTACCTTGCAAGGATGCCATCTTTCAGAGCAAAATGCCATCTCGCATTCTTAGTCAGCCTTGGCTTTTGGCCTATAAGATTAAAATATTTAAACAATGATGGATCAGCCTTTTGGGCTGTTATAAAGTTATCCCTCATGGTTTTAGGAGGTAATAACACTGGGCTTAGCATTTCTAATGCCTCAGTTTGATCAATTTGTTCTTGCACTCTCGCAGCAGATCTAGTTACTGCGTTAACATTTTCACTAACATGACATGGTGGTGAAACATTTAGATCGATGGATTCATGTGATGTTATCACTGAATTAGCAAGCATGCATTCATTCGATGATCGTACACTCTCAACAATAGAATTGGTTGGAGATGATGTTACATTATCATCCATACACTAGGCAACAGATGTTATGGTGTTATGAGGCATATCATTCACCTCAGGAAGGTTACCTACAATAATATCGCAACATGGATTGGATAATGCTGCACATTTGACCTTTCGTGTGAGGAATGGGATGTCAATATATGCCCATGCAAGTGGATATTTCTCGATGTTACCCGAGAAAGTTCTGCATGTTATATGTTTGCCTGTATAATCTGTAGGCAATATGAAATCTCTTTTCAAACCTATAAGAGCGCTTCCGCTGTCTCGTAGGACTGTAGCAGACTTGCCATTCACATATCCTTGGTGGATGTTAATCTTGCCTTTGGAGTCTATCACCATATTAGCTTCTTCATTGGCAATGGGTATTGAGTGGCCGCATGTTAATAGGCCATCTTCATGGAACTGATCACAGATGGTACACTTTTCACGGTTAAATACATCAATAGCCTGTGCTGAGTTCACAGGGTGATTTTCAACTTGTTCCTCATATGAGGAAGAGCTATCAAACAAGGCTTCATTCGCCTTCCAGGTCATCTGTTTACCTTTACAAGCATTGTGCCAGTGGCCATATGCTTTAGAAAGGAAGCATTTGGTTAGCCGTTTATAGTTCCTTCGCTCTTTATCTTGCTGCTCTATGTAGTTTCGCAAGTATGTTTGGTATGCTGAATTTTTATCACACATATCATTCTGATTGTGTGACAGCTGGCAAAAACTACATTGGTGGTATTTCTCAGTAGTAGGCTTAAATGATCTTTGCCTATTGTAGGGTTCTGATCTTAGTTTGTCATAGTTAGCAGCTGCTACGAAATTTATGTCAGACAACCCACTAGTAAAACATTGTTTGTTGGTTGTAAAATAAGCCGAACCTCGTTTCTGAATTTGTTGTACATTCTTACAATCAGACTCTTGCAGAAACCTAGAAAATAATGGTGGAAGAGATGATATGTTTTGTCTCTGAGGATGAGATCTTTCAACATATTAAAGTCATTGTTAACTTTGGCTGCTGCCAGCCATTTACTGAAAATATTCTGTACTACAGAAATGTAGTCAGAGAACGTTTGTGTAGGTTTTGGAGCTACTTTACTAAATTGTTCTCTGTAGCCTGCTTCATCTAACAGGGAATGTGACATAATTTTTGACTTTATGTAATGGTAATCTTTCCTAAGATCTTTAGGGATGGGCTCTATGACTTTCAGAGGCTTCTCTGATAAACTTCTCATGTATATGATGTTCCATTCAGACTCTGGGATCTGGTAATGGTCCATTAAATTTTCAAAGTTCTGTGTGAAGGCTGCTATGCAGTCACCCGTGGTGTAATTTCGTACTATCCCTTGGTACTTTTTGTACTGGTTTTCTTTTTCAAGTCTTTCTGACTTTCTAGACTCTTTGTCTAGAGCTGTCTCAGCTTCCAGCTGTTTAATTTTCAGCTGTAGTTCGAGTTCATCTCGTTTACTCTGAGCTAAGATCTCCGCTTTCTTTATCTCGGCATCAGCCTCTGCCTTGTTTGCATCTAATTCTGACTGTTTGGTTTTTGCAGTCAATTCTAATTCAGACTGTTTGGTTTTTGCAGTCAATTCTAATTCAGACTGTTTGGTTTTTGCAGTCAATTCTAATTCAGACTGTTTCATGGCTGCTTCTGCTTTTCTAGCTTCGGCCCCTATTTCTGCCTTTTTCGTATCGGCCTCTAATTCAGCCTTCTTCAGCTCTCTTTCAGCTGCTCTGTCTTCGCGTTCCCTATCTTTTACTCATAGGTACTCTGAATATTTTGCCTCACTCCATTTTGTCAACTCATCACCAGTTAACTTTAACTTTAACCCCATTTCGATGAAATCATTTAAAGTAGACATGATGGTATGTTTCAATGACAATGAATGTTCACACACAAAATTTGGTTATAAGTTGTTAGTAAATTGAATAATTTATACAATATTTCTGAAATTACAGCGCGTGCCTAAAATTGCATACAAAAGTATATGAAAAAGATAATACTTAAGTGCTCTGGAGACACTGGAGAATGGTGGAAAACTGGGCAAGAGACTGTAGGGTCGTTACTGCCCGGAAAAATGACCTCTACTGATCACGGTTTCGGGTGATACACAAAAACCTGTTATTTTTGGAGGAAAAAATATTAGGATCTATGTTTTTATGAGGTGTATGCGTGTCAACTAAGTTTTGTAGGTTTGTATGCTGTCAAGTATGATTGTATGTCGTAATGTCGTCCGTTCAACAAATATCAACAACTTCCTTTCTTTCCAGAACTTTCTTTCGCTTACACACGCTCAAATTACACGAGGATGAGTTATCTACGATCACAACACGTTTAGATAATGTGAGGATGAGTCACTCGCGTACACAGTTATTTTATGCACCGTTCAACCAACATGTTCTCAAAAATGGTTCAAGCTGGACGTAGACCCCACGTTCACACTTTTACTCCATGCATATTTACATCTGGTTCATAAACAAGGACGTAGACCCCACGTTCACACATGTCAGGTTCTTACATGTAACAATGAGTGTTGTTGTTTGTCCATCAAGAATGATGATGACCATTCATTTCAACCAGTGGGGTTCAAGGTGTGGAGCCGTGGGTTCTAAGATGGCTGATAAGGCCTATTTTGGCTCGAAATGTTCTTTGACAATGTGGGCAAAGAATGCTTGACGTCTCTGGAGGAGGATTTCCTGCAGTGGTTTTTCTGTCCTGCCTTTTCTTCACAGCTCTTGCAGTCCTGGTTGCCTCACATATGACTGCACCTTTGCGCAATGATACGCCACGAATTTCGGTCTCTGGCTGCAGCCTCCCAGGTGTCATGATGAATTCCAAAAGCATTCAGTGAAATTTTCAGAGTGTCTTTAAAACGTTTCCTCTGGCCACCTTGGGAGCGTTTACCACAACGCAGTTCGCTGTAAAAAATTCGTTTAGGGAGCCTGTGATCTGGCATGCGAGTCAAGTGACCAGCCCAGCGAATCTGATTCTTCATCAGTAGAGTGTGGATACGGGGCATGGAAGCTCTTTCTAGGACTTCAGTGTCTGGAATCTTGTCTTGCCATTTAATCTTCAGTAGCTTCCTTAGGCAGACTGTGTGGAAGTGGTTTAATTATCTAGCGTGTCGCTGATAAACAGTCTAGGTTTCACAAGCATATAGCAGTGTGGATAATACAACTGCTTTGTAGACTTTTAGCTTTGTTTGCAGGCTTATTCCAGTTCTGTCCCATACATTCTTGTACAGTCTGCCAAAGGCTGCACTGGCCTTGGAGATTCTTGCATTCACTTCGTCATCGATTGTGGCAGCTTGTGACACGGTGCTGCCAAGATAGGTGAATTTGTCCACAACACTTAGTCTATGATCATTCACTTTGATATTCGGCACAGTGTGATTATTCCCTGGAGCTGGCTGGTACATCACTACAGTCTTCTCCAAGTTGATATTGAGCCCAAAGTTGGCACAGGCATTTGAGAAAGCTGAAACATTATGTTGCATGTCCGCCTCTGAGTTGGCGTATAGAGCGCAATCATCAGCAATCAGGAGCTCTCTGACGGTGCCGCTGTTAATTTTGGTTTTAGCTTTCAGCCTTCTGAGATTGAATAACTTTCCATCCATATGGTAGTTGATGTCTATTCCAATGTCGTCGTTCTCGAAGGCATTCATCAACATGGCTGAAAACATGAGGCTGAACAGTGTTGGTGCCAGGACACATCCTTGCTTCACTCCATTGGTGACAGGAAAGGGTTCAGACAGTTCACCATTTTCCTGTACTCTTGCTTGCATGCCGTCATGAAATAGCCGCACTATTTGGACAAACTTTCGTGGACAGCCATATTTTGCCATAATCTTCCACAGTCCTTCTCTGCTGACTGTATCAAAAGCCTTGGTAAGGTCAATGAAAGTGGAGAACATTTCGCAGTTCTGTTCCTAACTTTTCTCTTGCAGCTGCCTTGCAGCGAAAATCATGTCAACAGTTCCACGTTCTTTTCTGAAGCCACATTGACTCTCAGGAAGAAGACCTTGATCGAGATGGGCTGTGAGGCGATTGAGAAGAATTCTGGCGAGTATCTTCCCTGCAATTGAAAGCAAGGAGATGCCTCGGTGGTTGTCACAGGATTGGCGGTTTCCTTAACGTTTGTAAAGGTGGACTATTGACGCGTCCTTAAAATCTTGTGGCATGGTCTCGTTCATCCATATGCTTGTGAAGACTTGGTGAAGCTGCTCTGTTAGGACCGGCCCACCTGCCTTGTATATCTCTGCTGGGATGGAGTCAGAACCAGGTGCCTTGCCGCTGGAGAGTTGCTGGATGGCTTTGTTTACTTCCACTATGGTTGGCAGGTCATCAAGTGTCTCATTGGTGGGAACTTGAGGAAGGCAGTTGATGGTTTCATCATCGAAGAAGGAAGTTGCATTTAAGATTTTGCTGAAATGCTCTGCCCAGCGTTGAAGGATTTCTTTCTTCTCGGTGACCAATGTTCCCCCATCTGCACTGAGGAGGGGAACTATGCCTGGTGATGAAGGACCATAGACCGCTTTCAGTGAGTCGTAGAAGTTTTTCATATCATGTCTGTCAGCAAAGCCCTGAATTTCATCAGCTTTGCTGCACAGTCAGGAGTCCCGCATGTGCCGAAGTTTCTGCTGCACTACTCTCTGAATGTTCTTGAAAGCATCTTTTTTTGATGTTGACTTTGGGTCATTCAAATGTGCCTTGAGGAGAAGATGTTTCTCGGCCAGCAATTGGTTGATGTCTTCGGAATTTTCATCAAACCAGTCTTTATGCTTTCGGTGGGCTGGACCCAGGATTTCCATAGCAGTGTCGTAAATTGTGTCCTTTAGGGCTCTCCATTCTGTTTCTGTATCCTGTTTAGCTTCAGCATTGGGCTTGAGGCGGTCTTCCAGCATATTTCCAAACGACTGCTGCATTTTCTTGCTGTTTAGGCGGATGACATTTAGCTTTGTTTGCATTTTCGCCCCTTGAGGACGCCGTGGTGGCCTGATGTGGATGTTCATTTTCGAGACAATGAGACGATGGTCTGTCCAACATTCGGCACCACACATGGATTTTGTCACTCGAACGTCTTGTCTGTCACTCCTCCTGACAATGACATAGTCAATGAGGTGCCAGTGTTGCGAGCGAGGGTGCATCGACGATGTCCTATTTCTCATGGGGAGACGGAAAATTGTGTTCGTAATCAGGAGATCATGTTCGGCACATGTCTGAAGGAGGCGGAGTCCATTGCTGTTACAATTTCCGACTCCATGCTTTCCAATAATGCCACTCCAAGAGGTGGTGTCCGTGCCTACTCTGGCATTGAAATCCCCAAGGAGTATAAGTTTGTCTCCTTTGGGAACAGATGTTAATACATTGTGCAGGTCCTCATAGAACTTGTTCTTGACATCGTCTTCATTGGTCATAGTTGGTGCGTAGACACTCACAATGGTTGCGTGCTTCCTTCCATTCAGCAGAGGCAACTTCATGGTCATGAGCCTGTCGTTTATAGCCTTTGGAAATCCAGCTAATTTGCCGACCAGGGCCGACTTAATGGCAAATCCCACACCGGATTGGCGTCTTTCCTCGCTTTTCCTTCCACTCCAGAAAAATGTGTAGCCGGCACCTATTTCACAGATTTGGCCTTCTTCTGCAAGTCGTGTCTCGCTCAAGGCTGCAATGTCAATGTTGTACCTGCCCAGCTCTCTCCCAATCAGTGCTGTTCGTCTCTCTGGACCCGACGCGCCGTCTCTGTCAAGTAGGGTGCGTACATTCCAAGTTCCAATTGTTAAGGGAATATGGTTTACTCTTTTAGCTTTGCTTGTTTTATCTTTCTTTGTTTGTCGACCGCAGTTAGGGTACCCACCAACCGCGGCTAGCTGGTTAGGTAGTGATGAAGCAGACAATGTTTAGGGCACCTTTTCTAGCCCCTTCCTCATGCTATGGAGGTGAGCAGTGTGTTCCTATAGAGGGCTGCTCAGTCGCTCAGGGGGCTGCCGAATCCCACTGCTGCTCCGGTCAGTAGAAGACGACCATATGGCCTGAGCCGCCTGTGTGCAGGTCTGCGACTACGGCTGCCAGCGTACCCACGCCTACCGCTTTGCCGCTCGCCCATCGCCACAGGGCTTGAAGGTGATATGTGACGTTGGATGAAGAATGACTTGCGCGATGACTTGGATTAAAGTGAGGAAGAGTTGCGCAATTCGTCGACCTCACTCTCTCGCCTGAGTCCATCTGAGTCCAGTGGCAAGACAAGTCGAGACGACTGGAGATGAATATAGGTGCAGTGGATGACCAGGGCGCTCTACGTGCCTTGCCGTGCTCATTACGGTCCACAACGCTTTGCAGGTAAACGCCGTCTTGCCCGTTGAATCGATGAGTATGACTCGTATGACCTAACACATGTGAGACAAACACAGTCACAGAATGATTTGACGTGACACACAGTAACACTAAGTTCAACACTTTATTTACACTTCTCACGCAACACAATCAGATCCGGCGTCTCGCCATTACAATGTGGATACAACAATACACGTAGTCAATGAATCAATACACAGGATACACTCACAGACCTATACCACAGCCGCACAGTCTTCCATCCTCTCACAAGAGTTATTATCAATCGGCATTCCGGCACAGCAGTCATACAAGCTCCTCTCAAACCCGTCCTCTCAGTCCGGCGACCCAAGCCTGTCTGCCGTTCCCAGATCTGAGCACTTGCCCTGTGGGATTGAGTCCCACGGGAACTGCGTGCGTCACGCCTGTACTGGCTTGACCGCTGTCGGTTAGTCCAGCTCACCGGCGAACCTATGGATAGGTAAATGGTATTCGCCTGCCACCCGTAACGACGCCGCGGCACACCTATAGGGGAGATTATGACATCTACCCTTCTTTGATTGCCTATGTCTCACTATACTACACCCTTGGAAACATTTGTCTATAGTAGCATCTTGTCTCTGGGAGTCCCTAAGGCTATGTTTGAGATCCATTCTCACCTGCTCAGCTGTACTATCCTTGTCCTCAGTCCCTGTGTCTACTTCAAGTGCCTCTTCTTGTTCAGCTATACTCTCTAATTTAGGTTTTGATTTGGTAACTACCTCGTTACTGCTTAAACTATGTTTCTGGTCCCAATAAACTAATTCCTCTTCTGTACAATCTTTAACTCCTGGCGCAATTCCGATGATAAGATCTGCCACTGGTGAGTCTAAAACACACGCTGCCACTCTTCCTGTGATATATAGTGTTTTTACTGTAATCACGGCTACTATGTAGAATTCTACTGTCCCATTAAATGTAATGCACCTAATCTTTTCCCCTGTGTAATCCGAGGGATGTACTAAACTCTTTCCAACTCCGATGGATGTGCATCCGGAATCCTTAATTGTTAACCCTGGCCTATCATTAACAAATCCATGGTGCATCTTCAAACTCCCTCCTGCATGCACTGCTGATCCTGCTTTAACTGTGTGTCCACCAATTAAGACCGGTTCACTGTCTTTATCAAACAGAGGTTTGCATCCAAAACAACTTTCCTTGTTAAATGTTTCAATTACTTGCGCTGAATTTGAGTGCTCTGTTTCTCCCATCCTACACTCATAGCTGAAATGGTTCTTTTTCCACATTTGAAACAGATGATCTCCTTCCTTACGTTACTCGTTGGCTCACTTGATGGTTGTACATCACACTGTGCTGCCTTATGTCTCCAGCTCTCACAATTCCAACATCCGGCATAACTATTTGGACGTGTATGGAAATTCCCCCTGCAACGGAAACCATTATCTTGAGGTTCTTAGTGCTCACATTTTTGTGCTGAATCCACACTTTTCGCCCTTGGTCTGATAACTGGATTCTTGTCCTGTTTCGTATATGCTGCACAGACTATTTCCTCACTCATTTGTCTACCAATAGAACTGTTTGGATGTGCAGTCATGTAATTTTGCCCTAACTGAGACATTGTGTCTATGTCCTGTGGTTTACGTTCTTCAAAGAAAGCTACTAAGTTTGTATTGCACGACGCTAATACCTTGTCTCTTAACATTAAATCCACTAATCTATTAAAATCTTTCCCCACTTCTGCAAGCTCCATCCATTTATTAAATGTGTTCTTTACTGTATTGACAAAATCTGTGAAATCCTGATTTGTCTCTGGCACTAATTGTCTAAACTTTGTTCTGTATCCATGCTCAGTTAATTGGAACTTTGTAAGCAAACGTTGACGAAGAATAGTATAGTTGTTTCTTTCTTCCAAAGGTAAATTAAACATGGTATTTAGGGCCTTACCCGTCAGAAACTCGCCCAGTCGCATAGCATATTCTCCTTCTGGGATGCCTAGAGTTTTCGCACTTGCTTCGAATCTCACAAGATAAGATTCAAGATTGTCCCAGTCCGTAGAGTATGGCAATTTCAATCGTTGTGACGACTGCGAAGGTCTTCTACCTTCTTCAGTTTTACCCTTCGATGATATTTCTAATTTTTTTAGCTCAATTTCAGCTTCCATTTTGAGCTTTTCTTTCTCAATTTCTATTTTCATTTGTGTGTCTCTCTCTCTTCATGTAGACGCTTTTGTTCTCTCTCAGTCTGTCTTTGTTCTCTTTCAGCTTGTTTTTGTTCTTTCGCTTCTGCATACTCCCGTAACTCTTTACCCTTCAGGCCTAACCGTTCACCTGCTTCAATGTATTCCATTAAAATAGGCAACTTGTACTTGTGGACACGTTTCTGTCTGTCCGCAAACTATAAATGTAAAGACTCTGCTGCTAGTCTTTGTGTACCTTCCCTAAGTACACCACCACTCACTGTGTACTTACATTCGTAGTACCAATACTATCAAACTGTACTCACCCAGTCACTCTATAAGCACTAGGTAGTGAGGGGGTATTTACCTATACTCCCTTATATATATATATATATATATATATATATATATACACACACACACACTAATGAATGATACGATAAGTGACTCCTATGAGACGCTAGACGCACAAGCTGAGTACACGGAGACGGTGATCACAAAGAAATAAACCACAGTAACATCCACAAGCTTGTGTGAGACGACCACTGTGCGCGTAATATATATATAAACTGACACAGACCACTAGACAGTAGAAATGACGAAAGATCGCAATAATAACATATATCCGAAGAAAACAAATATCATATGTAAATATTGTGAAAAGAAAGAAAATCACTCTTAATTAACAATAAACAAAACTCTGACGTCATACACAGAGGCTCTAGATATTGGTTAGGACCCCAATGCCAATGCACGACCACGCTAACTTTTTAGCGTTGTCCTTACACAAATATCATAAGCACAAGAACTATGTTTTGCCAAGCCTATCCTGATTGAGATAGAAATTGCAAAAAATGCCTATCCAACAACTATAACATATACGTATATAGATACACAAACGATAACGACAGTTAGAAAGATGAGAGCAAACAAAATGTCCAAATGGCTGGTCGACAATACTGTACTTATTAACCAGTCGCAAAAGTGTTTAATTTGTTAGAAATAGTTTCCAATAATATCCTGGAAATGTCTGTTAGTTAAAGTTAATGTTCCGAAATATCTTACGACGGTAAATCCCAACAGAAAAATGTTCTTTTGAAATGTTGTTACTTTCCGTGGACGTGGTGACAACAAAGTAATAATCTAAACGTCTTTATACCTTGGTTGCGGAGATGGCCTCTTTTTGTATCATCTATGTTATGGATTCACTTTTAACGACAAGGTTCAACAACAAAAAAATGGTAGCCAATGTCCAGCGCTTTAAACTTGTATATATAAATACTTATTGGCAAAGAAATGCGACCACTCTTGCGATGACGACACGTGATAGTCTATTGTAGAATGTTTGCTTATAACAGGGTAATGATAACAGAGGGGTTGAACAAAGGCGAACATAAAGTCTGGTTTCAAATCAAAACAACTTGTTTATCCAGTTCTCCTATGGAAAATCTTAGTAACTTTCCACCGTCCATGGCCTTGACCTCGGAGGTCAACCTCAGTCAGTACCTCAGTACTCTTTATCACAATAATACACACTTAATCTGTCTGTAAACTGACCGGAAACCTTTTCCGTCATACACAAACACTTCACTGTCCTCGTAAACAGCGCTGACCCTCTGAAACCCGACCTTGATTCTGCTGTTTTTATCCTTCTTGAATTCAGTGTCCCCACACACCAGACGTGAATATGTTACGGGCACTAACAAAAATTCCACCAGTATTTGTCTCCAATGCGCTTCACCCGTTCTTTTGACGGCGTCGAAAAATCTTCACCTGTTGACCTGCGACAACACCGTGCTTTGCCCTCAGCACACACACACAAAACTGTCTGTTATCTTTGGTTTCTTCAATCCTGTCTTTATCTCCGACAGCGATACTGTCCAACTGTGCTGACCCGGACTTGACCTATGAAAAAGACCGTACACCTGTCTTCAGCGCGCACAGAACTGACCCGCTCCTGTCGTAACCCACTTTTTGTCCCCGCGACTTTTCACCTGTTGTCCTCTTCTTGACCTATAAACACATGCGCTTGTCGTCTCAACACGACAGTTTTGTCTGTGGTGCTAGGTGTTTGTGACTAGTGATCAACCCGTCACCGTAGTACACTGTCCCCGTAGATCTTAGTATCCTCTCTAATCGACAAGTTCACAGATAAACAGAATGACAACGATGTCTATATTGTTCTTGACCGGACGTAACCTCCCAGATAATGTCACTATGTTCTTTATAATAACTGAGTGAGATGGTCGTTGTCTAGGTTACACTGCTCCTTGTATGTCACTACTGAGTGTCAGTCGAACTAGCTACTGTCTCATACTACAACTCACCCCCGCAGCACACATCCATCAGTCAGAAAACAAGATTGAGTTGGCGCACACATAATCCTTTAATGCAGACGAACACGGACACACGCAACATATTTATATATCCAGAAAACAATATAATCCACAGAATATATATATCCTCCTCGCAACTTAATACGCAAACATCACTGCCTTCTCAAGACCTGCTTAATCTCAAATTCACAAGACAGTTATCCAGCTCCTATCCACGACTGGACCTCACACAATACAACCCACACACTGGGTCTAGGCCTACAGTTATCCAGCTACTATCCACGGCTGGACCTCACACAATACAACCCACACACTGGGTCTAGGTCTACAGTTATCCAGCTACTATCCACGGCTGGACCTCACACAATACAACCCACACATTGGGTCTAGGCCTACAGTTATCCAGCTACTATCCACGGCTGGACCTCACACAATACAACCCACACACTGGGTCCAGGCCTACACTAACTCTTCAACACACTCTGGGTTTAGGCCTCCATTCAAAAACTCGGTGAACAACACAAGACGGAGATCTCTAAATCCGCTCCTCTCCTTAGACTCCCTACCCGTTCGGAGTCAAAACATCCACTGTCCAAAACACACGAACCGACCCTCAGTCGGTCTCAGCCCTAACTCCCCTTTCAGTCTCCTGACTTCACACAAAACTGAACTGTCTCTCACCCCATCCACCCTGGGGGTCTGCATCCACCCTCACCATTATTTCTCACATCTGGTTGTTTTCCTCGTAGCCCGGCTACAGTTCACTCACCTCAATGTCAATGACCCAGGCATATGTCAATTACGAATAAAAGGTAAATGGAAAAATGCAACGATGATTAATGTACATGCACCTACTGAAGAGAAAGAAGATGATATTAAAGAAGACTTTTATAATGATCTGGAAGATGTCATAGAATAAACCCCCAAACCGGACATCCTGATTGTGCTGGGAGACTTCAACGCAAAAATAGGTAGAGAACAAACTCATAAAAAAAGTTGCCGGTATGGAAAGCGCACATACACCTTCAAATGATAATGGATGGAGAGTCATCAACCTAGCAGAAGCCAAAGGACTGCAGATCAGCAGTACCAGACTGCAAAGAAAGGATATACATAAACAAACTTGGAAATCATGTGACAAGAGAACCTATAATCAAATACATCACATTTTAATTAACAACAAAAATGCATCAAACATACAACAAGTTAGAAGCCATAGAGGAGCTGGGTGCAACAGCGACCACTTCCTTGTTGGGGCAAAATTTAAAATAAAACTTAAGAGAGCTTTCTATGCTAAACTACAAAGGTTACACCCAACATATAACAGAGAAAAACTACAAGAAATTACAGTCAAAGAGAAATTTGCAGGTGAAATAAAATGTAAACTTGAAATTCTACAAAACCCGTTGGAGGAAAGCGTTGACCAAACTTGGTTGAACATCAAGAGTACAATTCAATCTACCGCAGAAGAATGTCTCGGTGTGCTAACCACGCGTAGAAAGAACAGATGGTTCAATCCAAAATGTGAAGAAGCAGTCATTAGGAAAAAGAATGCCAGACAGCTATGGCTAAATGACATCAACAACATCCAAAAGGAAGAGCAATATAGAAATGAATGTAAAGAGGCTACAAAAATAGTTCGACAGTAGAAGCGAGAATATATGAGTAATATAATCAAAGATATGGAAACTAATCACCAGAAAAACGAATCCAGAAAGTTTTTTAAAGAACTGGAGTCAATGAAACGAGGGCACCAACACAACACATATGGTTTAAAAGACAAAAATGGGAATATGATAAATACCAATGAGGAAATGTGCAACACATGGAAAGAATACTTTGTTGAATTACTAAATTGTGAAGCTCCAAGTAAAACTTTCCCACAGGAAGAGGTTCTAACGTGTGAACCACAAATTGAAGAACATGCATTTGAAGAAATCCTATATGTAATCACACGACTTAAAAACAATAAGGCAACTGGGGCTGATGGAATTGCTGCTGAATTTATAAAGGCAGGTGGCCATGCATTACATCTAAATCTATACGAATTAATAATAAAAATCTGGAGGACTGAAGAATTACCCCATGACTGGAAAGAGTCATTATCGATACCTATCTTTAAGAGAGGAGACATGTTCCAGTGTGACAATTATAGAGGAATATCAGTACTGTCCACAACCTATAAGATACTATCCGCAGTATTACTAAATAGACTAAAACCATATTCAGAATACATATTAGGTGACTACCAGGCGGGTTTTAGACAAAACAGATCAACAATAGATCAGATATTTATCGTACGACAAATAGCCGAGAAAAATTGGGAATATAAAAGAGATCTCCATAACATTTTTGTGGATTTTAAAAAGGCTTATGATAGTGTCCATAGGAATAGTCTATGGAATGCTATGCGGGAATTTGGAATACCAAGGAAGTTAATCAACATGACCAGACTATGCATGGAAGATACTTATAAAATAGTAACATATAAAGGCAGGAATCAGACCCTTTCCAAATAACATCTGGCTTGAAACAGGGTGATGCACTATCGCCGCTACTCTTCAATCTTGCTCTACAGAAAGTTGTAAGGAGGGTAAAGGAGGAATGTGATATTGGAGGAACATCCAAGCTGCTTGGTTATGCAGATGATATAGATATTATAGGGGAAAATGAACAAAAGACATTGGAAATATTGACTCACTTAAAGGAAAAAGTTCAACAGATGGGCCTGGTTATCAACCAAGATAAAACAGAATATATGGTAATTTCAAGAGAAGGAATGGCTAAAAACTCTGGCCACATACAAATAGATAATATGACCATTAAAAGAACGGAAACATACAAATACCTGGGTACAATCTTCAACTGCTCCAACATCATAAGGGAGGAAATACAAACTAGAATCAATTCTGAAAATAAGATATACTATGCACTACAACATCTACTAAAATCAAAGGCGCTATCTCGCAACACCAAGATCACAATATACAAAACACTGATCAGACCAGTTGTGCTGTATGGCTCTGAAACCTGGAGTACAACGAAAGGAGACGAAGCCTTGCTACAAACCTTTGAGAAAAAAGTTGTAAGACGCATATTTGGACCCATTAGGGACACACAAAGTGAGAGTGAAAAAGAAGAAGTAACAAAGACATTTATGATCTGTTTATGTCCCCGCTAATCACTGGTATCATGAAGGCTAATAGACTACAATGGCTGGGGCATATAGAAAGAATGGAAGATAATAGGGAAACAAAACTCTCTTACACTCAGGAAATAAATGACCGTAGACCCCGAGGTAGACCAAGAAGACGGTGGAGAGATAATATATATACAGACCTACAATCACTTGGAATCAACGACTGGTAAGAGAAGGTCAACCAGAGAGACGAATGGAGACGGATGTTATGTGCAGCAAAGAACCTCAATGGCTCGGAACGCTGAAGAAGAAGAAGATGAACGTGTTCCCAAAGATATCCTATACGGAGATCTAGCCACTGGGAAGAGGCTACGCGGAAGACCCCAAATGCGATATAATGGTGTGTGTAAACAAGATATGAAAACCCTCAGCATAGATCCAGACACGTGGGAAACAGTTGCAGCAGACAGATGTTCCTGGAGATGAGATGTCTGAAAAGGTCTGGTGCTCTTTGAGCACAATCTGATTCAACATACTGCGGATAGGAGGCACAGGCAAAAATTGCAGTCACTTACTACGGGATCGCCGGTCTCTCTGGCCGAGGGGTTACAATACTTTCTCCGTAATCCCATTTATCACGCAGTCTCGTAGCGGGCTAGAACTAGAAGTGGTTCTACCCCCGCTGGTGACTTGCGTGATAACTGAGCCGGCCGCTCAGAAAGCAATGGCAAACTGCTGAGCGTAATCATGCCAAGAAATCAACAGACAGCTGAAAGATGCTGCTGTTGACAGCGATGTCCTGTAAAGGATATGCAAATTAAAAAAAAAAAAAAAACTACGGGACCTGCCTCATCTTACAGATACGGAAACTGTAACTCTCGGATTGTACAATACAGTCACCAGCGGCGCTGTCAGGTGCCCCCCTAGCTGCACAACTCCATAGTCATACAGGACTGAAAGAGGCCTACTACTACTACTACTACTACTACTACTACTACTACTACTACTACTACTACTACTACTACTAATTCTGCGCTTGGCAACCTCTTGTTCTTTTGCCACCATTATCACTGTATACGTGCCGATACGATGTGAAGGATTCCTTCTATGAGGAGTTAGACAATATGATCAAGGTAGATTCAAAATCCAAATACATGTAAATTCTCGTTGATTTCAATGCTCATGTAGGCAAGGACTCGAGTTTATGGCCAGTGTACTTTGGAAAATACAACACAGGTCGCATGAATAAAATTGGACAAAGGCTGCTGGAGCATTGCATCAGAAGCGACATATGTATCATAATCTCGTTTTTTAAAACAAAATAGCAACATAAGATTATATTGAAGCACCCAAGCGCCGGCCATTGACACAAACTGGACTTCATCATCACACGGAGACATTTGAATCAAACATCATTAACTCGAAGTTACCACAGTTCTGTTTGTGATACTGATCATTCTTTAGTTGTTGCAAGGGATAAACTCAGACCAAAGAGAATCTACAGGCTAATTACAAATCGAGCCTCATGATTAATATTATTAACACCCAAGATCATGATGTACTAAAGGAAAGTATTTTTACAACTCAAAACATAGTATTATCTTAGTGAATTTACCCACAGCAGCCACACACAAAATGTGCATGAATTAATGCCCGACATATGTGGTTACATCTCGAATGGTGAACACTGCAAAGTATAACGTGAATACATTAATACTATTTAAGCTAAAACAACACACGTGACTATGTCATGTTTTGTTTTTTTTACAGAGGACTATGTGAACAAAAAGATAAATGAGATATTAGACAAGTAAGTTATTTCTTCAGCTAATTATCATTATAAGTTTGAGTCTGAGTATTCATTGAACAACACACATACACAGACATACATACTTGCATGCATGCAGACAGACAGACAGACAGACAGACAGACAGACAGACAGACAGACAGACAGACAGACAGACAGACACAAATACACACACACACACATACACACACACACATACACATACATACATACATACATACATACATACATACATACATACATACATACATACATACATACATACATACATACATACATACATACATACATACATACATACATACATACATACATACATACATACATGCATACATACATACATACAGACAGTTATTAGTTGGGTGTGATTCTCTGAACGTACAGCAGAGTGTGTGGAATGATAAACCTATCGAAATGCACGTACTGAGAATGAGGGTGGAGGTGGACTGATGATCTAACTGCTGGCCAAACATATGGGTTGACTGACAGATAGGTGTTAATAGTAATCCTCATGCGATTATCAATAGTTTTACTTATTCTCGATAGACATGGTGGGGACAAGACACAATTTAAAAAGTCTATGAAGTGTGTGGGCCTATGGCCGGAACCCATTGCGAACACCTCAAAAGTAAGAACGGATGTTGATTTAATGTATAAGTATCTGTTTATTTCTCTGTCATTAAGTTTGTTCTTCTGTCTTTCAATCCCCCCCCCCTCTCTCTCTCTCTCTCGCAATCCCTCACTCTCTCTCTCTCTCTCTCTCTCTCTCTCTCTCTCTCTCTCTCTCTCTATTTTTAGTCTGTCTTTCTGCTTTTGTATCGTCGTAGTGTCATTAGGTTTAAAGTTTTTTTCTGTTTGCCTTGAAGTCCATCGACATCTCATTGTTTTCTTAATTTGTCTGTCAGTCTATTCGACGGCGTAACAGCTTTGCTTTGGCCTCTGTTCCTAGTTTCCTGATCATTTGATTGGAGATACCATCAGCTCCTGGTGACTTTCTCATTTTCAGTTTTGATATGGCTAGCTCCAGTTCACTGATTTTGATAGGTGCCTCCATAACCTCACGTACTATTCCCTTCTGACAAGGGACAAGTACCGACAATGAGCTAGAAAAACTAGCAGACATGTACAACTACAGTATAGGGAGTGCTAGCATCAAGGAGGAATGGTTACACAGCTATCTGATTCCCTTGCCGAAGCCTAACAAAGACCACACAAAAATTCAGGGATATCGAATTATAACCATGCAGAATACAATAGGCAAGCTGCTGGAGAAGGTAATTGCCAGGAAAATATCAAGATAGCTAGAGAGGCAAGGTGTTTTCCCACCTACCCTGGGTGGGTACCGTCCAAAAAGAGAAACCTGGACCAATGCAGCAGTCTTTGCCCATGATGTCTATGAAGGTTTCCACTCAGGCACTGAAACCGTTGCTGCAGCGATTGATCTTGAGGACGCATACAACAGAGTACCATTGGATTTTTTAATGTTTCAGCTTCTTGAACTAAAAGTAAGTCCATTCCTCCTTAGTTGGATCGCTGCAGCCCTCTTCCAACGGAAAGTAGTTTTTAGATGTGGCAGTTGGACTTCGGAACCAACAACAATATATCCTGGCCTACCACAGGGATCACCATTATCTCCGGTACTATTCAACGCCTACACAGTGAGAATCACCAGTGAGCAGATCACTGGACCTGGCAGGACACTGTCATATGCCGATGATGTTTTAGTGTATCGTCAGGGTAAGGATAGAGAGCAGGTTGCGGTGGAACTACAAACCGAACTCAATCGCATAAGTACTTGGTGTGATGAAGCTGGGGCAATGGTCAACCCAACAAAGGCAACAGTGACTTAGTTCTCGTTGAATAAGCATATTGTCAACACTCCAACACCAACTGTAATGCTGTGTTCAGAGACGGTGGAAAGAACGCAGGCAATGAATTACCTGGGGATACGGTTTGATCGAAGCCTTGCTTATAATGTGCACATAGACCAGGTGATAACAAAGGCCAAGCGGGGTTTGGCTGCGATGCTGGTGATGGCGGCAGCAAACTGTGGGCAGCGCCATCTATGTCTTCTGTACGAGGGGCTGGTCATGTCTATTTTGGAGTATGCAATGGCAATCCTGACTCTCAGCCATAAGCAGATAGAAAGGATGGAAAGGATATAGAATGAAGCTATGCGCATTATTCTTGGATGTACAAGAGATACTGCATGCAGGGCGATGCGCTACCTTCTTGATTTTCCAACCATTGAAGAGAGAATACAAGTTTGCAGGGCACGCGCCTACCTCAGAATTAACGCAAACACACAACATCCACTGCATAGTGAAATTAGGAAGGTGACGGGCAGCAGGTTAAAAAGAGGACGGTCGTGGATGGGTCAAGCCGAAGACATTCTTCAACAGGTGTGTTCACTTGAGGACTTAGAACCTGGCGAGGAGTGGGTGCAAGTGCCAACAGACTTCTGCACATCCTTTTCAGTTTGCATCCAACTAGATAGAAAATGCAGACAAGAAAATCCGGCTGCTGTGGAGGCTGAAGTACAATCGTTGATTTTCGAGAATTCGCTAGACTGTGACGCAGTCATCTACACAGATGGGTCGGTCGTCCGACATGTGAGAAGCTCATGGGCCTTTACAGCTCGGGCCGGAGGGAGAATTGTGAAATAGGACTCTGGTGCTTTCACTGAAACCACAAGTAGCCTGACCATGGAAGTCATGGCAGTAAGTAAAGCAATAACATGGCTCGAGACACAACATTCACTAGGGCTTGTTTCCTTAGCGACTCAATGAACATGATCAAGAGGATAGAGGAGGGGTCGATCCGAAGAGAATGGTTGCTGCCTCTGGAGCGGTCTCGGCTGGCAAAGATTAGTTTCATCTTCGTGCCAGGGCATGCGGGAGTACACGGAAATGAGCGGGCTGACAAGCTCGCAGGTGAGGCTACTGTGATGGGCGGACGCGCCATGGACCAGGCTGACATTCTGAATGCTCTACGAGAAGTAAGACTTTTGTGAGAACCAAGTGATGACTGTGAATCTACAACAATGGCCAGACTGCGAGAGCAGCAAATTAAAAGAGGTGTGGCAGGAAGCCAAAGAAGATTGGTAAACCAACACAGAACTGGCGCCATTAGCCGCTACACGCTGCGGGATTTGCTGAGGAGGGGATCCGAGCACTTATGGACTGAATGGTTCGATGTGCAATAAGGATGATCTAACTAACTAACTATTCCCTTCTGTCCTGTATGTTGCCATTTCTCTCGAATCTCTTGTTATTTCTCTGGACTAATTTCGATATTGTTATCTTGTGCGAATGAGTCTCCAAAATGATCAATTGCTTGCTTTCTTGTTAAGATGTTTCCATTCAATTTTTGAGCGTCTCCCTGTGCCCTCACCGTTAAGCTATTTTATTAGCTTCCACAACTTCCTTGTGTCTCTTTCAAAGTTCAGTGACTGTTTTCTCCTGCTAGCTTTTCCGTCTAGCCTGCAGCTGGGCCCTTTGAAATTTGGCTTTTGCGTGCTGGTAATTATTGTGGTGCTCTTGGCTAGGGTTGGCATCAGCTTGCCTTCTACACACTTCCACATCTTTATGCAACTGTTCCAGTTCACTACTCCAGTTGGGTTTATAATGTTTACGGGCTCCTCTTGGCACTGTCTCTCGTGCTGCCCGTAGTGTGCGTTTCCCACTCTCTTCAACTACTTTATTTCTGTCATTCTGAGTGTTCAGGTTTCTAACTGATGCGATGCTTGTACAATGCCCAGTCTGCTTTCTTGTAGTTCCACTTCTTGCTGCTTTCACTTACAAGCACATTTTCTACAGTTAGAAAGACTGGCCTATGGTCACTGCCACCTAGCTGTTTCCCAACAATTCGTTTAATTTTCCACTCCAGGTATGGTGAATGAAAAGCCAGGTCAGGTGTAGTTGTAGTGTGCCATGATCTCGAGTAGAAGGTATGTGGGTCAGACGGCTTGTTAATCAGGATGAATCTATTCTCATCCTGCCAGTCTTCCAGTCTCTCTCCTATCTGGTCCATGTGATCATAGCCCCAGTTCTGCGAGTGGCTGTTGAAATCGTCACACACAATCATTTCTCCTTTAAATTTTAGTGTGTCCAGTGCCTATGGGCGGTCATTTGGACAGTACTAATTGATCAGGTGAGGGTCTGTATTGTCTGTCTTAAGTTTAAGTGCCTGATTCTCAGCCTCTTCCATGTAAACTTCACTTTGGGAAACAGGGTTGTTGTTTTTGACAAGGGTCAGTATCCCGTCCTTTCGCCTGTCCTTTCGGTCAGATCGGTAACACTGCTGGCCTTTGATTTTGAAGGTATTATTTTTGTTGAGGTGAGTTTCTTGCAAGTAAAATACGCTTACATTTGCTTGGGCCAAGATGTTTTCTAGTTCTATTCTTTGTTTGTTGACACCCTCTGCATTCCAGTGCATTATTTTAAGTGTTTGTTTGGTTCGACCAGACGCTCTATTGTCAGGCCCCGTGGCTCCGCAGGACATCTGAGAAGGACCTCCAGTAGTTGTGGTTAGACCCTTACGAGGCATTGGCCCCGGCACTGCACCTGCTTGCGTGGCAGCCTGATTTCTGTGCTGCGCCTCCTTGCTGGCTGCCTCCATCTTCAGCACCTATCTTTTGCAAGAGCAGACTATGGTATTACTCGACACACGAACATATAATGCTGTTCATCCGATGTTTGTTATTTATAAGTGGTGTTCGGCATAAAAAAACCACACTACAAGTGCTGGACAAAGTTCAAAATCAAGCTCTTAGAGTCATCACAGGAGGGATGAGATCATACCCTATAGTAGCAATGGAGAAAATGGGGAAGACACAAGCATTGAGAGAACGCAGAGATCAAAAACACTTATACAAGCAGAAAAGTTCCTCAGCTTGCCAGGCCACCCTGTGAAGAACCGATTTGAAAACTTAGCTATAGGACGGTTGAAAAGAAGTAGTTTTATACACCAGGCCAAACGAATCTGCAGAGAAACCACCGATCTTCCCACAGTTGGTATCCCCTGACAACTATTCCAGACCGAACCCCATGGAAAGATGAACATAGACTATCGCTACAAATCCAGACAAAAGTGAGAGGAATATTTGACAAGGAAGAACAGAACAGTTTAAGTCCTCGCTAATCACTGGTATCATGACATCTAATAGACTGCAATGGCTGGGGCATATAGAAAGAATGGCAGATTATAGGGAAACAAAACTCGACTTACACTCAAGAAATAAATGACCGTAGACGCCGAGGTAGACCACGAAGACGGTGGAGAGATAATATAAAAACAGACCTACAAGCACTGGAATCAGCGACTGGCAAGAGTAGGTCAACAAGAGAGACAAATAGAGATGGCTTGTATCTGCAGCAAAAAACCTCCATGGCTCGGAATGCTGAAGAAGAAGAAGAAGAAGAAGAAGAAGAAGAAGAAGAAGAAGAAGAAGAAGAAGAAGAAGAAGAAGAAGAAGAAGAAGAAGAAGAAGAAGAAGAAGAAGAAGAAGAAGAAGAAGAAGAAGAAGAAGAAGAAGAAGAAGAAGAAGAAGAAGAAGAAGAAGAAGAAGAAGAAGAAGAAGAAGAAGAAGAAGAAGAAGAAGAAGAAGAAGAAGAAGAAGAAGAAGAAGAAGAAGAAGAAGAAGAAGAAGAAGAAGAAGAAGAAGAAGAAGAAGAAGAAGAAGAAGAAGAAGAAGAAGAAGAAGAAGAAGAAGAAGAAGAAGAAGAAGAAGAAGAAGAAGAAGAAGAACAACAACAACAACAACAACAACAACAACAACAACAACAACAACAACAACAACAACAACAACAACAACAACAACAACAACAGTGTACAGCACAGAAAATCCATTCTCAGCTTCCTTGATGACGAATACCCACAGGATCTCTGGAACCGAGTCTATACAGATAGGTCAGCACAAAATGCTGTTCGAAATGGAGGAGCGGGAGTGTACATAGAGTACCCAAATAATACTAGGGACACAGCCAGAGTTCCAACAGGAAAGTACTGCCATAACTACGATGCTGAAATTGAGGCAATCAAGATAACAACAGAGAAAATACAAAATACCAGCCAAGGTACACAACCTGCGGTGATATTGACAGATGCAAAATCAATAATGGAGGCGCTCCTGTCTGGAAAATTGTCAGTTCTAAGGACACTACTTTCTAAACTTAGCAGTCAGAGTAAGATCACCATACAGTGGATACCATCCCACTGTGGAGCACTCGGAAACGACAGAGCTGATCAATTGGCTAAGGGATGAGCAAAATAAGAACAACCATTGCAAACCACCAAAACAAAATAATGATCAAATCTGTCAGAATGCCACCAAACCCTACTCAAGACGACTACCACGTTATGGACTGACCAGAACAGGTCATTCTTCTGCGCCTCAGAATAGGACACAATAGATTACGCAACCACATGTATACAAAATATAAGATTGGGTATATATAACTTAGCCATGTTCACGTGTGGTTTGGCGTCTCAGACAGCAGAGCACATACTCCAGGACTGCCCAAACTACAACATTTACAGGGGAACCCTCTGGCCAAGAGAGACAACTGTGGAAGATAAACTCTAAGGACCGCTGAGTGAACTAAAAACGACTGTTAGTTTCATACAAGAGACAACATTCCAGTTATAGACATATTTTAGGCGAATGAAAGAAGAAGAAGAAATTCGACGGCGTAATACCAATAGAAATGGGACAGTTCTCACCAACATTAAAGATAAATCGAAAGGATGGACTGAATACTTTGAGGAGCTCATGAAATAAATCAGCTCCAGAAGACTATCGGCATATCCAGTCTGCAAAAGTGGAGCTGGATATCAGTTGTGATGAATCTTCTACACAGTAATTAGTAAAGCTATTATAATATAAACACTTAAACTGAATTACAGCGCAAATTATCTAGGAGGATCTTTCAAATTTAAGAAATGCCAGAAGATTGGACAGAAGATTATATAATTGTTTCCTTCTCATGACATGCCCAAATAATTTAGATAGTCTTCTTCTGACGCGTGTAAGAGTTCTCTTTGTGACTTAATTTATTCTAAGCTATCACCATTACTCTTTCTATCAACCTAGGGTGTTCTCATAAGGATAGGGGAGATTGAAAGGACAGGGATTAAGACGGGAGGATTTTAAGATTATATATTCGGGAGGAGAAGAAAGGCAAAGAGGTCTTGGATTTGAAAACATCAAAATCTGTAAAATTATATTGGGCACTGTCAGAGAGGGTTCTATTGGTAAAATTAATCGGCAGACCTTTTAACATAAACTCTAGAAATAAACATCATCATGGGCGACTTCAATGTGAAAGTAGGAAATCAAGGTGATGGATGCACAGTAGATAAACAGTGTTTGGGAGAACGAAACGAGAGGACACGGTCTTGTATAAGGGGAAAAAGAACATGAACTGATTGAACACCTGGTTTAAGCAACAACACAGAAGATTGTGGATATGGAGAAATCCTGACAGCAGGATTAGAAAATAAATCGATTATATCCTGATTAACAGAAGGTTTCGAAATGCGTTAACAGTCGCAAAAGACAGTTCCAAATGCAGACTGTTAACAGTGATCGCAGAATGATTATAGGCACATTGAAGGTAAAGTTAAAGAAAGCCAAGTATACACCAGGAAACACTAAATATGATCTGTGTGAATTACAAAATAACAAGGAAATGCAAGACAATGTTAGCATAGAAGAAAAGAACAGATTTGATGTATTGTCTGATCTAGAGATCTTATTTCAAGATGTCGATGATCAATAGGAAATGTTGAAGAATTCAATCAATTTTCCTGCAGAAACAACTATCCAAAATTAAGAATAGTAGGTTGTAAGATATTGATGACTGAAGAAATTTTAAGACTAATGAAAACAAGATGGCACAACAAAATTAATCCTGAAAAATCTGAAGAGATTCACAGAAAAGTCAGAAAATTATGTAAAGAAGAAAAAAAAGAAGCAGTCTTGAAGATAATTGAAAAAAACTATACAGCAGTAAAAATACAAAATTAATGCACAAAAGAATTCAGGAGTTTACTAATAAAATAACACCTACATCAATAGGCTGCCTGAAAACAAACGATGGAAAAATCATAATACATGAGATTTTACATACATGGTCACATTATGTAAAAAAGAAAAAAAAAACCTTTATGATGATACAAGAGAAGAACATTATGATATTCGGAGTAATAATGAAGGACCATCAATACTGAAGATAGAAGTTCAGAATGCTCTTAACCATATGAACTCTGGCAAGACCCCGGGTCCAGACAACATCTCAACAGAAATTATCACTGTCTAGAAGAATATGGAATAGACCAAGTCACCAGACTGCTGAATATAATATACGATACTGGAAATATACCTCATGTATTATGTAATTCTATATTTATTGCAATCCCGAAGAAATACTGAATCTTGGAAAGTGATCAATATCGAACAATTAGTATAATGAGGAACATCATAAAGATTTTGCTAAGAATTATCATGCAAAGAGTTAGGAAGAAGTATAATACAAGCCGAAATAGGAGAAGAACAATGTAGGTTTGTAGAAGGCAAGGGTACAGTAAATGCTGTGTATATGCTGAGAACATTAATTGAACTTTCTATAGAAGTAAACAAAGATTTACAGCATTGTTTTAGTGGCAGTAGTTATAAATGGCGGAATCAATTAGTATTTGTGGCATTTTATGTGGCGGGAGCCACCATAAATGCTTATATGTTTGTTATCCCGCCCCCTGTTCGATCTTTCGAAAACGGACTTCAGTTGACTTACTTATTATTTTATGGTACTTTCGGGCGAATCGGCGGGAACCGGACCGGTTGTCGGCACGCGGGCAGCGAACGGTGAAAGGGCGGGCGGATATCAAACCCCACCCATGCGAAGACCGAAGTCAATCTGACAGATCGAAGATTGACAGATCACTGGGGAAAAATGACATTGGTCATTACTCGAGGTACCCCGAGTAGTCCAATAAATTGACACTTAAATAAATTTTCAAGGCTCAGAATTTTTTTTTTTTTTTTTAATTAAAAAAAAAAATTTTTTATTGAGTGTTAAATCGTTGTTCGTATTTTTACAGAGCGTTGCATATGGACGTATATGTGACATATGTACAAAGTTACAAACATTTTATACATTGGAACAATTCTTCATTGAAATTGTTGTGAGGAAACATTTTAAACAACAGCAAGATGATAGTACACTGGTATTATTTCCCCTGCCACATCCCGCACCAGTCGGCTCCAACCTCACCAATACTATCACTACCACTCGGTAATGATGAACATGGCAGTGTAACTTGTTTGCGCCAACCGTTGAGGGCGGCAGCAGAATCAACAACAACAGTATCAAAATGGTGGGAAAGGGGGATGTGACAGTAAACGGGTTTACAAAGCAGAAAAGTTAGTGGTTGCATTTATCATGTTTGTACATGCGTTCTGTGTATTTAGTATTTGTGTAGGTGTATTTACGGAGCGTTGCATGTGGGCGAGTAGGAGACATATGTGTAATATTATTCATTGGCATATTTACATATGAAAGGGGGAATGGGGGAAGGAGGAGGTTACAAAAAGAAATTGTGTTTTACTATGTTTGTTGCCCCTTTCACCCTCTTCACCAATTGGCTCTTCAACCACCAACACCATCACCACCTCTTCGGTACTGATGCTAAAGGCAGTAAACTTTTTAGAACCAACCAGTGAGGACGGCAGCAGCATCCACAGCAACAGTAACAAGCGGGCAGAATGATAGTGACAAGACCAACCGTATTATCATTCTGCCGGTGTCCATATAGGGTATCCATGCTTAACTCTAGGAGACAGGCGAGAACATGGTGGTTAAATACTAGCAAAGCATACATTAACCTTAATAAATTAATCCTAATAACGTATTCTTCTTCCTCCTCCTCTTCTTCTTCTTCTTCTTCTTCTTCTTCTTCTTCTTCTTCAGCGTTCCGAGCCATTGAGGTTCTTTGCTGCAGACACAACCCGTCTCCATTCGTCTCTCTGGTGGATGTATAATAACGTATTAAATGGCTATATTTCTAGTAGGCATAACGTAGATTATTAATCTGAAAATAAAAAAATATTAGTTTCAAATAATATAATCAATAACTTTTTGAAATAATCATTAAAATATACAATCAATATAATAACACGAATTATTGCTCTTGCAACCTAAAATTAATAGTCTCCCTTTGCTTCTTTCCCAAAGGAACAAATGTTACGCACACCAGGTAAAGTTCACACAAAGTTCAACTCATGACATGTGAATTACTGTGATAAACAGTTGACTGGCCTCAGGGGATTCTTATAATATATGACACGCGGCCCTGTTGTTTTGGTATTTTATCTCATTTTCTTTCTTTCTTTCTTTCTTTATTTCTTTATTTCTTTCTTTCTTTATTTCATTCCTTCTTTTCCTCTGTGTGCTGGTAAATAAATTATGTAACAACACAAAAGTACCCAGTAACTTCAGAACCACTTGTTTTGCCAGACATACCTAGACATACTGCCCGAGCTCTCACTCGCTCGCTGTATATGCTGACCGCGCGCACGATACGGCCGGTCAGCTGTCCAATAACCCCGCCAGTTTCTGCTTGCATGTGTCTACAATTACCGGCGCTAACTAGCGCGCATCGTTGGTTAAAGAGGGATAACTGGTCACCACGGTACACGTGGTTAAAGTTATGTATTTTGGTCGAATAATTCAGTCAGAAACCGTGTATTGTATGAAACTATTAATAATGGTAAGCTTACAGACGACGTAACATCGAGTGACTGCAGTAATGTTATCTATTCACGTGTGTTTCCGACCGACATATAGAAACCAGCGCATTCACTAATAAAGCCAACTGGTTTGTAATGTAGATATCGTGTGCACTGTTGACCGGATCGCCACAGCACCTGCTCTTTCTGAATCAAGGCTGCCGTCTCTATCCATCTCTCTCTCTCTCTCTCTCTCTCTCTATATATATATATATATATATATATATATATATATATATATATATATATATAGAGAGAGAGAGAGAGAGAGAGAGAGATATGTGTATGTGTGTGTGAGTGTGTGTGTGTGTTTGTGTGTGTGTATGTGTGTGTGTTTGAGTGTGTGTGTGTGTGTGTGTGTGTGTGTGTGTGTGTGTGTAACAGAACGCCTGTTATAGCGATTGCACGGTTGACGTGTATTGTATGAAACTATTAATAATGGTAAGAGAATAGGCGATGTGAAATCGAGTGGCTGCAATAATGTTATACTATTCATGTGTGTTTCCGACCGAATAGAAACCAACGCATTCACTAAAAAAGCCAACTGGTTTGTAATGTAGATATCGAATGCACTGCCGACGGGCTCTCTACAGCACCTGTTCTTTCTGAATCAAGGTTGCCGTCTCTATCCGTCGCTCTCTCTCTCTCCCTCTCTCTCTCTCTCTCTCTCTCTCTCTCTCTCTCTCTCTCTCTCTCTCTCTCTCTCTCTCTCTCTCTTCTTTTACGCTTTCCCTTGTCTAAAGTACACAATTGATGGTATTAAAATAAAAACCGTGTGTGTGTGGTGTGTGTGCGTGTGTGTGTGTGCGTGTGCATGAGTGTGCGCGCGCGCAGAGGCGTGCGGATATGTTTGTGTGTATGTGTCTGCGCACGCCTGTGGGAGTGCGCTGTACACTGTTCTGTTCTTCCTTGTCAAATATTCCTCTCACTTTTGTCTGGATTTTAGCGATAGTCTATGTTCATCTGTCCACGGTTTTCGCTCTGGAATAGTTGTCAGGGGGATACCAACTGTGGGAAGATCGATGGTTTCTCTGCAGAGTCGTTTGGCCTGGTGGATGAAACTACTTCTTTTCAACCGCCCCTTAGCTAAGTTTTCAAATCGGTTCTTCATAGGGTGGCCTGGCAAGCTGAGGAACTTTTCTGCTTGTATTAGTGATTTTATATCTCTGCATTCTCTTATGGCTTGTGTCCTCCCTATTTTCTACATTGCTACTATAGGGGTTGATCTCATCCCTCCTGTGATGACTCTAAGAGCTTGATTTTGCACCTTGTCCAGCTCCTATAATGTGGTTTTTGATGCTGAACACCACGCAGTTTACATATCTTCATACTTGACCTAGATTTTGCCCATTTGGGTAACACATTTTCCTAGTTTTCATAAATTTGGATGAGCTTTTTCGGTATTTGGTAAACATTGTCTTTTTTTTCCAATTTTGTCTAGCAAGTTTTCCTTCTTAGTCGATATTTTCCCCCTTTGGTTAACAAATGTCCCTACTTTTTACGAATATGGATGAGATATGTCGTTATTTGGTCAATATTTTCCAATTTGACTTTAAAAAATTCCTATTTGGTCGTTGTCCTCTAAAAAGTACTGGAGAGTTTTGGTCATAGACCATAACTTTAGGAAGGGAAAATCCTAACTGCACCTCCCCGCGGTAGAGGATGGAAACACATCACGGTGTGGCTAACACAGCTCTGGGGACCGAGTATCCACCGGAATATGTGGACAACTCTGCAGCTGAGCAGAGCAGGGCACTCACTTGTCCTGACAGTCGGAAATGGCTTTCAAAGGCAGAGTTAAAAGACCACCATGTGAATGTGGAAGGCAAGGGGAAATCGCCACATTATCTTCCCAAGATTTCATGGCGACACACATTTCAGAAATAGCGAATGACGTTAATGGCTGTCTTAGGACATCCTCGTCCAGTAGGGACAGTCATGTGCCACAGGTGACACCAGACCGTCATCCAGCTACTGATGGCAAAACTAAAACAATAACTAAACTAAATAAATTTAGGACATTAAATGAGCTAGGAAAGTTAAACAATGTTCTAAGAGAAATGGAAAACATGAAAATGAATATACTAGGCATAAGTGAGATGAGATGGAAGGGATCTGGCAAAATTATAACCGACAAACACACAATAATTTATTCTGGAGGGGACACACATGAAAAAGGTGTAGGAATAATATTTGATGAAAATACAGCCAAATCTATGACTGGATACTGGTGCATTTCAGATAGAGTTATAATGGTCAAAATCAAAGGCAAACCAATAGATATAAATATTATACAAGTATATGCACCAACAACAAACAGTAGTGATGAAGATATACAAAACTTTTACGATGAAGTTGAAATGGCAATAGCCCAAATTGGATCACAAGAAATAAAAATAATACTGGGGGATTTTAATGCAAAAGTAGGAAAGGGAAAAATAGAGGATATAGTGGGGAATTACGGTTTAGGTACAAGAAATGAAAGAGGAGAGAAACTAATAGAATGGGCAAATATTATTGATATGATAATTGGAAACACATGGTTTAAACACCATAAAAGACGACTATACTCATGGAAAAGCCCTGATATGAAAATACGCAACCAAATTGACTACATACTTATCAATAAAAGATTTAGAAATGCATTAATTAATGTAAAGACAATGCCTGGTGCTGACTGTAATAGTGATCATGTACCACTATGTGGACAAATAAAAGTATGATTAAAGAGAGGGGGGGGGGAATTGTTAAGAACATGAGACTTAATAAAGAGGTTCTGAAAGTAGATAAAGAAATTCAAGAACAATACAGAGTGACTGTGAAAAATAGGTACAATGCAATAGCTACAATACAGAGTATAGATGATCAATGGGAAATGTTAAGGGACTCCATTCATCAAACTAGCAAAGAAATATTACTGGAGAGAAGCCAAAAAGCTAAGAAAAAATGGATGAATGAAGAAATCTTAAGGCTTATGGACAAAAGGAAACAGAATAAAAATGACAAACAAGAGTATGCTAAGATAAATAAAGAAATAAGAGATAAATGTGTGAAGGCAAAAGAAAGTTGGTTAAATGAGCAATGCAGAAAAATTGAATTAAATTCCATTATTTAAAGATCAAAAAAGTATGCACAGACAAATCAGCGAGCTCACAGGAAGAAAAATAAGAATAAATACAGGGTGTTTGAAATCAAAAACAGGACAGCTTTTATTGGAGGAAGGTGCTATAATGAAGAGGTGGAATGAGTATATAAGAGAATTATATAATGGAGAAAGGGAAGAATTAACAGAAGAAAGTAACTTAGAAGGCCCACCTATTCTAAAAGAAGAAGTCGCTGACGCTATGAAACATATGAAGAAAGGAAAAACAGCTGGGCCAGATGAAATCACAGTAGAAGAATTAGAAGTATTGGGAGAATTTGGGGTAGATATATTAATTATGTGGTTGTTTCGGGATTTGAAATTTAAATATTGAGCACAACCCACTACTGGCAACGCCGATCGCATTCTGGTATGATCCTAAGGCCTATCCACGTCAATATGGAAGCACTATACTCGAGTTTCGCCCTCATTTGAGCTCGTCAGTAGTGCATATCCCTGACCGGATCCGGAAACAGTCCAGGATCACGCGTGTGAAGCGGGTGTGTAACCACGCGGCACACACTGGACACACCAAATTATCACAACATAACATCACAACGCTACCCATCGTAGGCTATGCTCAAGATTGCCCAATCGCCGCGACCGACGTCCGTCAACCGATGTAACCCGAACGATCAGGACTTCTCACTGGCAAGGAATACCAGGCCTCCTAAATCCAGTGAGCAATAATCAATTGATTATGTGGTTGTTTCGGGATTTGAAATTTATATAGAATTTTAAATTTGTACAGACCTACAAGCACTTGGAATCAACGACTGGCAAGAGAAGGTCCACCAGAGAGACGAATGGAGACGGATTGTATTTGCAGCAAAGAACCTCAATGGATCGGAAAGCTATAGAAATTTAAATTTATATATTTGTAGATATATTAACCAAAATGCTGAATGATATTTACAATAGTGGATATTTACCGAGCGATATGCTGAAATCTGTATTTATAGCAATACCAAAGAGACCAGGAGCACTTGAATGCGAAGATTTTCGTACAATTAACCTCTTAAACCATGTCACTAAGCTTCTACTCAGAATTATAATGAGAAGAACAAGAAAGGAAATAAAAATGGAAATTAGTGAAGAACAGTATGGTTTTATGGAAGGAAATGGTACAAACAATGCAATATATATATATATATATATATATATATATATATATATATATATATATATATATATATATATATATATATATATATATATATATACGAACAATACTAGAAAGATCAATAGAGAAACAGAGAGACATATATTTATGCTTCATAGATTATACTAAGGCATTTGAGAGAGTAAAACATGATGAGCTGATTAAAATGTTGGAAGATCTCAACATTGATAGGAAGGATTTAAGAATAATAAAGAATATATACTGGAACCAAGTAGCAGCAATTAAAATGGGAAATAAAGAGGGTTGTTACGAACAGATAAGGCTAGGAGTACGACAGGGGGGTGTCTTGTCACCCGATCTCTTCTCCCTGTATAGCTAAGTAATAATGAAAGAGATCAAAGAGAAGCCAGGAATACTAATCGGAGGATATAATATAAACAATATACGCTATGCAGATGATACAGTATTGGTAGCGGATAATGTAACAGACCTACAACAATTGTTGGACAGTGTAGTAACAGAGAGTGCACAGAAAGGACTGTCCTTGAATATCAAGAAAACAGTAACAATGGTGATATCAAAGAAAATGGGGACACCAAAATCTTCTCCTTCTTCTTCAACTTTCCGAGCCATTGAGGTTCTTTGCTGAAAATACAATCCGTCTCCATTCGTCTCTCTAGTGGACCTTCTCTTGCCAGTCGTTGATTCCAAGTGCTTGTAGGTCTGTACATGTATTATCTCTCCATCGTCTTCTTGGTCTACCTCGGGGTCTACGGTCATTTATTTCCTGAGTGTAAGCGAGTTTTGTTTCCCTATTATCTTCCATTCTTTCTATATGCCCCAGCCATTGTAGTCTATTAGCCTTCATGATACCAGTGATTAGCGGGGACTTAAACAGATCATAAATGTCTTTATGTGACATAGAAATAGAAGGGGAAATTCTCAACCAAGTGGATAATTTTAAATACCTAGGGGCACTTATAACATCAGATGGAAGATGTACAAAAGAGATTAAGAGCAGAATAGGGCGGGCAGGCAAAGACGGCATTTCAGAAAATGAAGAGTATCTTATGCAATAAGTCTCTATCAATGAATGTAAGAAAGAGAGTACTAAAATGCTATATAGAACCAGTTTTGCTGTATGGCAGCGAATCTTGGAATGTAAATGAACAAATTAGGAAGAACTTAGAAGCAACAGATCTGTGGAGAGCCATGAATGCCTACGCCAGCCGGCACGGCACTTGATGATGATGATGATTTCGTCAATATTTTTCCCCATTTTATTAACACATTTTCCATAGCTTCATAAGTATGGTTATATTATATTTATAAATTTGGTTCAGTTATTTCTGTATTTGGTCGACATTTTCCCCTTCTTTTTGTATGTTTGGTTGAGATGTATCTGGTCTAATTTTTCCCATTTGATTGACAAATTTTCCTACTTTTTATAAGTTTGGTTGAGCTATTTTTCTCTTATGCTGATATTTAACCAAGTTTCCCTACTTTTCATAAGTGTGGACGAGATATTTCTCTCTTTGGTCGATATTTTTTTTTACACTTGGCTAACAGCTTGTCCTACTTTTCATAAGTTTGGCTGAGATATTTATAAGTTTGGTTGTACTTTGGCTATGATTTTTCACTTTGGTTAACAAAGTGTCCTACTTTTCATAAGTTTGAACGATGTATGTCGTTACTTGGTCAAAATTTTTCCCATTTGGCTAACAAACTTTCTTCTTGGCAAATATGTTTCCTAATTGGCTAACAGATTTTCCTACTTTTCATGAGTTTGGCTGAGATATTTCGTTGCTTGGTCAATCTTGTTCCCATTTGGCTAACAAATAGTCTTACTTTTTATAAGATTCGACGAGATATGTACCATATTTTCCCCATTTGATTAACAAATTTTCCTACTTGACCTAGATTTTTCCCATTTGGGTAACAAATGTTCCTGTTTTCATAAATTTTGATGAGCTATTTCGTTATTTGGTCAATATTTTCCCCTTTTGGCTAACAAGTTTTCCTATTTGATCGATATTTTTCCCCTTTGGTTAACAAATGTTCCTACTTTTCATAAATTTGGATAAGATATTTCGTTATTTGGTCAACATGTTTCCATTTGGCTAACAAATTTTCCTATTTGATCGATATTTACCCTCCTTTTTATAAGTTTGTTTGAGCTATTTCTGTATTTGACCTAACTTTTTCCCCATTTGGCTGACAATTCTCCTACTTTTTATAAGTTTGGCTGATCTATTTATAAGTTTAGTTGAAATATTTCTCTCTTTGTTTATTTTTATTCCCGTTTGGCCAACAAAATTTCCTACTTTTCATAAGCTTGAATGAAATATTTCTTTACTTGACGAAAAATTGTCACATTTGGTTAACAATTTGTTCTACTTTTTATAAGTTTGGCTGCGATATGTTAAGTTTGGTTGAACTTTGGCCAAACTTTTCACATTTGGTCCAAAAGTAACTTCCTACTTTTCATAAGTTTGGATGAAATATATCTTTACTTGACCAAAAATTTGCATATTTGTTTAACAAAGCTTCCTACTTTTTATAAGTTTGGTTAAAATGTGGCCAACTTTTTAACATTTTGTTAACAACGTTTCCTACTTTTTATGAGTTTATTTGGAATGTTGCCAAACTTTATACATTTGGTTAACAAGTTTTCCTACTTTTTATAAGTCTGGACGAGATATTTCTCTCTTTGGCAAATTTTTTTCTTTTCAGTTTTGGCTACCAAGATTTCCTACTTTACCAAAATGTTTCCTATCTGGTTAACACATTTTCCCAGTTTTCCTAAGTGTGGTCGAGCTATTTCTGTATTTGGCAGACATTTTTCACATTTGACTAACAGATTTTCCTACTTGACCTAGGTTTTTCCCCTTTGGCTGACAGTGTCTTACTTTTTATACGTCTGGACGAGATATTTCTCTCTTTGGCTAACAATTTTTTCACCTTTGGCTAACAAATTTTCCCACTTGACCAATATGTTTCCTAATTGGCTAACAAATTTTTTATTTGACTGTTGAAGTGTACTTTTGTCTGGATGTGATACAGGGCAATGAGTAGCCTCATTGAAAATCATACTTTGGTCTTGAAAATGTGTTTGTGGGGAAAGCTGCAAAGTTCCGTATAGAAACACAGAGAGGTAGTGAACGTGTACAATGCTTGGTCTGAGTCGTGCTAACGTCGCTGGTTAGGATAGCGGACACGTGACATGCCATGTTACATGAGACACCTAAGGCTGAGTTGGGATAGTTGTGTTCGTGTGTAATATTATACATCTGAAAAGTTGCGCTATACACTCGTTGCTGTATGTCCCGCTAGTTGTAAAGTAAAGACATGTCTTCCTCAACTGGTGTCGGTGATCGTGGTTCTCCTATCCGACAGACTTAGTCGGCCAATGTGAGGACTAGTTTACACTAACGTATACTACACGCGAAACTTTGTCTTATGGTGTAGTGATGCCGGGCTGTTCTTTGGTGTTACTCGGTGAACTACCCTAACGGATATAGAAATTAGCGAGAAGGGAGACCCTTTTAGCCTTCGGATGCCATGTTGACGATGTAGTGGAATCACTCCCATACAAGGTGATCATCATGAGTTAGGTCCCATGGTTCGACAACCGACAGTTTTTCTATTGTATTCCTCTTACCGCATGTCTCGGATGTATTTTTATGGATGCGACTGGACACATCACTATATTTTATTGGATATGAGCATTACGCACGTGTGATTGGATGCAGCGCCATCTTTGGTCGGCTTTTGCTAGTGAGCACGTGGTCTGGTTTTAGCCATTATCACATGTGAGCGGATGCGACGCCATCTTTGACCTGTTTTATCCAGTGAGCCGTGGTCTGGTTATAGCCATTACACAAGCGAACGGAAGCAGCGCCATATTTGATTGCATGTGACCATTACCCTCATGTCACGGCTGCAGCGCCATCTTCGACCTATTGAGTCATTACCCATTACTTTGTCAGCCACGGTGACCTCTTCCGTAGTATCTTTGCCGCCTCAGTTCCACTACACACACACACACACACAAACAAACAAACAAACACACACACACACATTTTAATGATTAATTCTGTTCAGTTAGGTCCCGTGATTCGACACCCGCCATGACACCTTTTGTCTGTAGTAACCCTCCTAACCAAGTGTCTCAGCTGTACCCTGACACATATGACCGGATGCAGTGCCATCTTTGATTGGCTTTAGTCATGCCTTTTCGGTTGTATCCCATTAGACACGAGACCTAATGCAGTCACGTGTTTCGGTTGTTCGTACAAACTAGCAATGGTAATATCAAAGAAACATATTATGCCTATGTGCAATTACTAGAGCAAAGGTTGACAGTAGAGTTCTATTAATATTAACGAACATGTAATACCAGCACACATCAGCGCTAAGAATGAACAAGCTTGTAGTGGGATGATCAGATCGCCCACGCTTACCGACCGGGCGCATGATGATAAGATAAAGAGACGGCTTTCTTCGGTCATGGTAGGCATTCGAAATTAGCGGGTCAGTTGGAAAGAATGGGGAAAATTAGATGAAATGATGCTATACTGTGACATGGCGTTGGAAGTGGTGTTGCTTTAGACAACCGGCGCTGAATCGCCAACGCCGGTCTACGCCTAACATCAATCATCATGTCACACACACACACACACACACACACACACACACACACACACACACGGTTATTATTTTAATACGATCAATTTTTTTTCTCTCCCCCGATGGTGTTTCCACCTTGTCGTGGTGGGGGAGCTTGATTTTCTCAATGACCCTGAGAGCTATGCCGGCGGTAGCGTAGCTACCAGCAGGGCCTCCCAAGCCGCACAGGTCAAAGGGTAGAGAACAGACAAAGAGAAACACCCTGGTCCTCCGGGTATGGGGTTGAAGCGTTGGGTGAACATCCCCACCTTTGTAAACATCTATTTTGTTACGAAACAGATACATAAGCCTCGAATTCAGACTGACTTATTTGGACAGCTACCTCGGAACGTTAAAGTACTTTTGAGATTTGGAACATGGAATGTACGGACAGTATATCGTGCTGGAGCAGCTGAAGAACTAGCCCGGGAGCTGATTGAATATCAAATGGATATAACAGCAATTCAAGAAATAAGGTGGCCAGGAGAGGGTAGTTTAGAGGAAAATCGAATGATTGCAATATATGGAGGAAACACTCAAAATAAATATGAATTAGGAACATGTTTTGTCATCAAAAAAGGGTTATAGGGGAACGTTCTAAACTTTAAAGCTGTTAATGACAGAATTAGTAAATTACGAATAAAAGGTAAATGGAAAAATATAACGAGAATATATGAGCAATAGAATCTAAGATATGGAAACCAATACCAGAAAAACGAATCCAGAATGTTTTTTAAAGAACTGAAGTCAATGAAACGAGGGCACCAACACAACACATATGGTTTAAAAGACAAACATGGGAATATGATAAATACCATTGAGGAAATATGTAACACATGGAAAGAATACTTTGTTGAATTAACAAATTGTGAAGCTCCAAGTAACACTTTCCCCACAGGAAGAGGTTCTAACGTGTGAACCACAAATTGAAGAACCTACTTTTGAAGAAATCCTATATGTAATAACACGACTTAAAACCAATATGGCAACTGGGGCTGATGGAATTGCTGCTGAATTTATAAAGGCAGGTGGCCATGCACTACATCTAAAGCTATACGAACTAATAATAAAAATCTGAAGGACAGTAGAACTACCCCATGACTGGAAAGAGTCATTATTGATATCTATCTTTAAGAAAGGAGACAAGTTCCAATGTGAAAATTATAGAGGGATATCACTACTGTCCACAAGCTATAAGATACTATCCGCGGTATTACTAAATAGACTAAAATCATATTCAGAAGACATATTAGGAGACTATCAGGCAGGTTTTAGACAAAACAGATCAACAATAGATCAGATATTTATCTTACGACAAATAGCCGAGAAAATTTGGGAATATAAAAGAGATCTCCATAACATATTTGTGGATTTTAAAAAGGCGTATGATAGTGTCCATAGGAATAGTCTATGGAATGCTATGCAGGAATTTGGAATACCAAGGAAGTTAATCAACATGACCAGACTATGCATGGAAGATATTTATAACATAGTAACATATAAAGGCAGGAAATCAGACCCTTTCCAAATAACATCTGGCTTGAAACAGGGTGATGCACTATCGCCGCTACTCTTCAATCTGGCTCTAGAGAAAGTTGTAAGGAAGGTAAAGGAGGAATGTGATATTAGAGGAACATCCAAGCTGCTTGGTTATGCAGATGGTATTGATATCATAGGGGAAAATGAACAAAAGACATTGAAAATATTGACTCACTTAAAGGAAAAAGCCCAACAGATAAGACAGAATATATGGTAATTTCAAGAGAATGAATGGCTAAAAACTCTTGCCACATACAAATAGATAATATGACTATTAAAAGAACGGAAACATACAAATACCTGTGTACAATCTTCAACTGCTCCAACATCATAAGGGTAGAAATACAAGCTAGAATCAATTCTGGAAATAAGATATACTATGCACTACAACATCTACTAAAATCAAATGCTCTATCTGGTAATACCAAGATCACAATATGCAAAACACTAATCAGACCAGTTGTGCTGTATGGCTCTGAAACCTGGAGTACAACGAAAGGAGACCAAGCCTTGTTATAAACCTTTGAGAATAAAGTTTTAAGACGCATCTTTGAACCCATTAGGGATACACAAAGTGGAGAGTGGAAAGGAAGAAGTAACAAAGACATTTATGATCTGTTTAACTCCCCGCTAATAGACTACAATGGCTAGGTCATATAGAAAGAATGGAAGATAATAGGGAAACAAAACTCTCTTACACTCAGGAAATAAATGACCGTAGACCCCGAGGTAGACCAAGAGGACGGTGGAGAGATAATATACATACAGACCTACAAGCACTTAGAATCTACGACTGGCAAGAGAATGTCAACCAGAGAGACGAATGGAGACGGATTGTATCTGCAGCAAAGAACCTAGAAGAAGAAGAAGAAGAAGAAGAAGAAGAAGAAGAAGAAGAAGAAGAAGAAGAAGAAGAAGAAGAAGAAGAAGAAGAAGAAGAAGAAGAAGAAGAAGAAGAAGAAGAAGAAGAAGAAGAAGAAGAAGAAAATTTTTTTTTTTTACTTTAGACAAGGGAACGCTTAAAAGAAGAGAGAGAGAGAGAGAGAGAGAGAGAGAGAGAGAGAGAGAGAGAGAGAGAGAGAGAGAGAGAGAGAGAGACGGCAACCTTGATTCAGAAAGAACATGTGCTGTGGAGAGCCGGTCGGCAGTGCACACGATATCTACACTACAAACCAGTTGGCTTTATTTTAGTGAATGCGCTGATTTCTATATGTCGTTCGGAAACACACGTGAATAGTATAACATTACTGCAGTCACTCGATTTTACCATTATTAATACATTGGCACCTTTCCGTCTTGACAGACGATAGTTTGGTACATTGTGCTTCAAAAAGGCTTAATAACTGTTATATGGCAATAACTACCGATCCATGGCGGTGGCGAGTGTGGCTGGTAAGGCCAATTGTTGCTGCAAATGTTTGCCCACAGTAGGTTCATGTGAAAACATGGTCATTTCCACCATTTTGCACCATCTTACGTCTCTCACGCTCTGTGTGTGCTTTATCTGCAATCATTTTCTCCTTTGTCTTTATTCAATTTCTGATAATGCTCAGAGAGAGGGCAACCCTCCATGCAACACGTTCAGCGGCGACGTGCTCCCAATGTGCATTATCAATGCCTGTATCAATCATGTCCCGCTTACACACATCTTTGTATCGTAGTAGAGGCCGACCCTGAGATCTCCTACCCGTCTGTAATTCACCAAAAAAGATGTCCTTTGGTATTCTACCATCATCCATCCTCCTAACGTGTCCTATCCATCTAAGTCTACGAAGACTGAGCATGGAATACACCGTCACACAACCTGATCTTTCCAATAATTCAGTATTTGTGATTTTGTCTTGCCTCTTAATACCAAGTATTCTTCGCAGACACCGCATATGAAAGCTGTTTAAACGTTTCTCTTGGCGTGAGTAAGTTGTCCAGGTTTCACTGCCATAAAGAAGAGTACTAAGGACACAGGCTTGGTAGCCGAGGACTTTTGTTTTGGCAGTAAGCTTCCTGTTCTCCAGACTCTTTTTGCTAACATGTTCATTGTTGTTGCTGCCTTGCCAATCCTGATGTTGATTTCCTGATCGAGGGATAATTTGCTATTTACCTCTGATCCAAGATATGTAAAATGGTCTACTATCTCCAGTTCGGCGTCGTCAATAAAGATTGATGGTACACCATGTGCACCTTGTGACACAATCTGTGTCTTCTTTTTGTTAATTGTTAAACCAAATTCAGAACAAGCATTGGAGAATGCAGATAGTAGATGTAATTCTTCCTCAGAGTGGGTCGTAATCGCAGCATCATCCGCAAAAAGCAACTCTCTGATTAGAACCCTGCTAATTTTGGTCTTAGCCTTCAATCTCTGAGCATTATAGAGGCCACCATCTGAGCGTGAGTGAATGTATATACCGTCATCCTGATCACGAAAGGCATATTTCAGTAGAAGTGAAAATTATATCCCAAAGAGGGTGGGGGATAGTACGATACCTTGCTTAACTCCACTCTTGATTTCAAACTCTTCTGAAGTTGAGCCATCAAACTTGATTATACCCTTCATGCCTGTGTGGAACGATTTCACAATGGACAGAAGAGTTGGTGGACAGCCAATCTTCTTTAGTGCTTTGAACAGACCCTCATGACTGACCAAATCGAATGCCTTTGTGAGGTCGATGAAGGCAATAAACAGTGGCTGATTTTGTTCCCGGCATTTTTCTTGCATCTGTCGCAATGAGAATATCATATCAATGGTAGACCGGTTCTGACGGAAGCCGCACTGTAATTCGGGGTAGACTTGATCTCCCAGGACTTGAAGTCTGCGCAGAACAATTCTGGCAAATACTTTCCCAACAATACACAGAAGTGAGATACCCCTATAGTTGTTGCAGTCGCTCCGATCTCCCTTGTTCTTGTACAGCGTTATTATGTTTGAATCTTTGAAATCCTGTGGGACTTTTCCTTCTCGCCAGCATAGCTCTATTAGCTGGTGGATCTGTAGAGCGAGGGTGTCTTGCCCACTCCTGATCACCTCTATTGGAATCCCATCCTTACCTGGAGCCTTGCCAGATGCAAGCTCATTTATAGCACACTTAACTTCTGTTATAGTGGGAAGTGTGTCCAGGTGGTCAAGAGTTGGCAGGGCCTCTATGGCGTTGAGGGCATCATCCGCCAGCTTGGTCTCACTTGAGTAAAGCTCTAAATAGTGCTCGACCCATCTATCCATCTGCTGTTTCTTATCAGTGATGATTTCTCCAGTCAAGGTTTTCAGCGGTGCACTTCTTTTGATCATTGGACAACAGGCTTTCTTTATCCCTTCATACATGCTTCTGATGTTTCCCTTATCACTTGCGATTTGAATGGACTCACATAACTTGATCCAATAGTCATTCGCACACTGCCTGGCAGCCTTTTGTACATCCTTCCTCGCTTGCTTTAGCTCACTCAGAGTGTTACGCGTTGGTCTTTCCTTCTTTCTTAAGAGAGCTATCTTCTTTTTATCAATCAAGGGCTGCAGTATCTGGCTGTTTGCCGCAAACCAGTCCTGCCTCTTATGATCCACAGTGCCGTAAACCCCTACCGCTGTTGTATAAATAGTTTCCTTAAGTTTACTCCATTTATCATTTACTATACAATTTTCTGATGTATCATTGAAAGCGTCCTCAAGTTGCTGTTGAAATTCAAAGCACTTTCCAGGATCGTGAGTGTTAATAATATTAATCCTGGAGCTAGATTTGTGTTTAGCTGTGTAGATTCTCTTTGGTCTCAGTCTAACCCTTGCAACAACCAAAGAATGATCTGTATCACAGTCAGCACTGTGGTAACTTCGAGTTAATGATGTATGGTTCAGATGTTGTCTCCGTGTGATAATGAAGTCCAGCTGATGCCAATGGCCGGATCTTGGATGTTTCCATGTGACCTTATGCATCTCTTTTGTTTTAAAAAAGGAGTTTGTAATACATAGGTCATTTCTAGTGCAATGCTCGAGCAGCCTTTGCCCATTATCATTCATGCGACCGATGTTGTATTTTCCAAGGCACACTGGCCATGAACTCGAGTCCTTGCCCACACGAGCATTAAAATCACCGAGCATATAAATGTAGTCGGATTTTGGAACTGCCTTGATCGCAGAGTCTAGCTGCTCATAGAACGTATCTTTCACATCATCAGAGGGAGTGAGTGTCGGTGCATATGCAGTGAGAATGGTGGCAAATCCACAAGAGGTTGCCAAGCGCAGTGATAATAATCTTTCATTACCTCCAGCTGGTATATCAATCATTCCCAGTAGCGAATTCTTCACTGCAAAGCCCACACCGCCTTTTTTCTTCCTGCCCTCTTCCCTTCCAAAAAATGGTGTAATTGTTTTCCCTGAGTGACCCTTCCTCAGCGAGGCGAGTCTCCTGTAGGCCAGCAATATCAATGTTAAGACGATTTAGTTCAGCATCAATCACAGCCGTTTTTCTCACATCGTCAATATTTGTCAAGTCAGTGGAAAATCCTGGACCCATGGTTCTCACGTTCCAGGTTGCAAGCCGTAGCTTGAGGTTTCTATTATTCTTTTTATTAGTACCTGGTGAATTGGTTTTATAGCCTGCGATTCAGATTTTGTCCTAGCCCCAAGCACCCATTGAAGCAGGCAGGCTGTGGCGGATTAGCACCCAATTGGCCGGGGGCTGCCCAGCTTGAGGCGGGCGGTAGCTGATCAGTGACACCTGTAGGTGTCTCCCACCGTCAGAGGCAACGCGTGGCGCCCCATGTCTACTCCAACTAACAAGGACTTATAACCCGTAACAGTTGCCTCTCGCTTTGATTCCGAGACCGGTTAAGACCAGGGATGGAGTTATTGCCTCTCCATAGCACAAAGCCTGGGCTAAAATAAAGAAACCATGTGTTGCCCATGCAGCATGATCCCTCTCTCGGCCTGCCTAGTTCACTCCAGAGGAAAGTTAACACCTATACATCTGGAACAAGACAAGCTGCAGAAGCTCCGGATCAGCAAAGAAATGCTCTAACTGTCCGCCTGTCGGAGCTTCGATCCTAGACCAGCTGCCAACCAAGGCTTAGGGCCTGGTCTGCCCTGCCATGACTTATTTTGTCTTTGGGTTGCATTTCCTCGCACCAGGATAAGGCTAGTACCCTCCCAATTGCGATCCTCCGCCCGAAGTCGTTGGCACAATGTGGGGTGTCGGGTTTGGTAAGCGCCGCCCAACATTCGGCGCTGACAGAAAGCAGGTAATACCGTCTACTGTCATACGGTAGCCCAGTCATATCTGACTAAGACCTGACATTGACCATTATTAATAGTTTCATACAATACACGGTTTATGACTGAATTATACGACCGAAATACATAATTTTAACCACGTGTACCGTGGTGGCCAGTTATCACATTTTAACCAACGATGCCCTCTAGTCAGCGCCGGCAATTGTAGACACATATGAGCAGGAACTGGCGGGGTTATTGGACAGCTGACCGGCCGTATCGCGCGCGCGGTCAGCATATAAAGCGAGCGAGCGAGAGCTCGGGCAGTATGTCTAGGCGTGTCTGTCAAGCCCAGTGGTTCTGAAGTTATTTAGTACTTTTGAATTTTTAGAGAGTTTATTTACCAGCACACAGAGGAAGAGAAGGAATAAAATAAAGAAAACGAGATAAAGAAAGAAAGAAAGGAAGGATATGAGACAAAATACCAAACACAACAGGGTGTCATATATTTTAAGAATCCCTCTCAGTAAGTTGACTGTTTATCACAATAATTCACATTTCATGAGTTGAACTTTGTGTGAACTTTACATTGTGTGCGTAACATTTGTTACTTGGGTAAAGAATCAAAGGGAGACATTAATTCTAATTTGCAAGGACAATAACTCGTGTTATTATATTGATTGTATATTTCATTGATTATTTTAAACAGTTATTGATTGTATTATTTGAAACTAATATTTTTATTTTTATTTTCATATTAATAATCTACGTTATTCCTACTAGAAATATAGCCTTTTAATACGTTTTTAGGATTAATTTATTCAGGTTAATGTATGCGTTGCTAGTATTTAACCACCATATTTTCGCCTAGTTAAAGCATGGATACCCTATATGGACACCGGCGGAATGATCATACGGTTGGTCTTGTCACTACCATTCTGAGCCTTTAAACATTATTTATGAGTCCATTTATTGGACTACTCGGGGTAACTCGAGTAACGACTAATGTCATATTTTCAGTGATCTGCCAATCTTCGAAAGAAAGAAAGAAAGAAAGAAAGAAAGAAAGAAAGAAAGAAAGAAAGAAAGAAAGAAAGAAAGAAAGAAAGAAAATGAGACAAAATATCAAACACAACAGGGCCACGTGTCATATATTTTAAGAATCCCTGGCAGCAATTCGACTTGTTATCACAGTAATTCACATGTCATGAGTTGAAATTTGTGTGAACTTTACCTTGTGTGCGTAACATTTGTTACTTGGGGAAAGAAGCAAAGGGAGACTATTAATTCTAGTTTGCATGGGCAATATCTCGAGTTATTATATTTATTTTATATTTCAATGATTATTTAAAAGATTATTCATTATATTATTTGAAACTAATATTTTTATTTTCAGATTAATAACCTACGTTATGCCTACTAAAAAATATAGCAATTTAATACGTTGTAGGATTAATTTATTGAGGTTAATATATGCCTTGGTAGTATTTAACCACCATATTTACGCCTGTCGCCTAGAGTTGAAGCATGGATACCCTATATGGACACCAGCGGAATGATAATACGGTTGGTCGTGTCACTATAATTCTGAGCTGGTCACAACATCCTTTAAGGGGGTGATTTTAATTGCGTGCTTTCATCGCATGACCTGATAAATGTAGATGTAAGAATGCAAATTAGAAACACAACGGGGGAAGATGAACATCAATTAGACACATTACAAACACTTTTAGATATCCATGGGCTGACAGACACACACATACAGACGCATCCCCATGGAACAGATACAACACACACAAACAATGCACATAACAGAGCAGCGTGATTAGATAGAATTTATGCGCCCATAACATATCATATAACACAAGTCAAGCATTTACAGGAGACACTGAACTTCACAGACCATAAGGCTGTAGTTGCAACAATAAACACAGTACAATCAACACCACATTTTAGAAGATCTCCGCATTGGAATTTTAACAGCACACTTTTACAAAATCAGGACTATGTAGATTGCATAACAAAACTGACCCTCACATAAACAAGCGAGATACCAGAGGGTAATGTGCGAGAACTCTGGGAAACACTTTAAAAAAACTATACGAGAAAGAACTCAAACGCTAGCAGCAGTAATACAAAAGCACAAACTACAACAAGAAAAAGTATTGGAAAATGCAATTAAGCTCTTACTACAGACAGACAAAAATTCACCACACACAATAGCATTACAAGAAGAATTAGATCTCCACAGAAATCACCGATTTCAAGGGGCTTTACTGTGAACAAAGTTACAAACTATAACACAAGAGATACCGAGTAAACAATACCTAGCTCTAGAACAAAACATACAGTGCAGCAGACAGATAGGCCAGATAATTGACAGGGAAGGAAATATACAAGTCGAGCCACAACAAATAGCCTTAGCCTTTGAAGATTATTATAAGAATCTTTACACAGAGGAAAACACACAGGCGCACGTACAAGAAAATGTTGTGAATTTCACAAAACAACTCACAGAGGAACAGAAACTAACACTAGATACTGAATTAACACTAACAGATATAACATAAGCGGTTCACGGAATGCAGAAGGGCAAATCGAATGGCCATGATGGTATTACCGCTGAATTCTATAAGTTTTTCTTTCCTCTTCTAGGTCCCCTTTTACTAACAGTATTCTCTGAATATTTCCACAAACAAGAACTCCCATCCAGTTTCAACACGTCTTACATCAATCTTATTCCGAAGGAGAACACCGACAAGACACTTTTAAAGAGTTACAGACCGATCTCGCTTTTAAAAGTAGACTACAAGATTTTAACAAAGGCTTTCACGAATAAATTGAAACCAGTAAAGGCAACTCTCATTCATGAAGACCAGCAATGTAGTGTGCAACACCGAAATATCCAGCAGCACACACACACACACACTTCATAAGTGACATCATCAACTACACGCATCTGAAAAACTGTCAGTCCTCAATTCTCTCTTTAGATCAAGAAAAAGCATTCGACAGTATATCTCACTCATACCTCCACAAAACTATCTCTCACTGCAACGTGGGAAATTATTTTCGGACATGGATCCAAATTTATATTTAAAACCGGAAAGTAGGATTCTATTTAACAATACCTAAACCAATTTTTTCAGGTTTACTAGGTCAGTGAGACAGGGATGTTCCTTGTCCCCATTACTGTACGTTGTCGCTCTAGAGCCACTTCTAGAAAAGATACGAAAAGACGGCAATGCTAGGGGTACGTTCATACCAGGGAAGGGTGAACAAAAGCTGCGTGCTTATGCGGACGATACCATTTTCTTTCCGACAACTGAAAACTCTGTGCGGATAATTTTGGAAAAGTTCTCGTTTTTAGACAAAGGAAGTGGGGCAAAATTAAACGTCCAAAAATCTACTATAATCCATCCATCATGTGCCATGCCGGTAAGCGTGGGCGGTCATGTTCTGCCATCTCACTCGATCACCAGAGTCGTGGATCAGCTCCGTGTTTCTGTCTCGACCATGCCACAAGGCCAAGCCATCCATGTACTTGCTTCTAGGTCTTCCCCTTGGTCTGTTCCCCTCGATCTTACCAGTTGTCACCGAATTCTCCAATCCATTTCTTCTCATAACATGCCCAAAAAATTTTGACTGTCTACGTCTAATTTCTCTAATCAATTTACGATCTTCATTTGTTTCTTGAAGGACTTGTTCATTGGTCTTTCTGGCTGTCCATGGTATTCTTTGCATTTTCCTCAGAAACCACATCTCTACAGCCATCAGATGTTTCTCAGCCTGACTGCTCATTGTCCACGCTTCACATCCATACAAAAGTACAGGTTCAATGTAGCATCTCAACACTCTTTTTCTCGTTTCAATTGACATCTTTTTATTGGTCAATATGTTTTTCATCTTGCTAAAGGCTACTTTTGCCATGGCGATTCTTGTTCTAATCTCTTCAAGGCATCTCCCATCAGATGTTATTACTGTTCCGAGATAATTGTACCTGCTCACTTGTTGAAGAATATTCCCATTTACTTGTATATTACATTGTGGTATTTCGTCCTTCCTAGTGACGACCATAATCTGTGTCTTTTTACAATTTAATTCTAACCCTAGTTGTTCACTGTGTGTAACAATCGCATCTACTAAATTTTGCAGGTCCTATAATGGGCTTAGGCAAATGGAAAAAGAAGGCGATTTTTCCATTTGACTTAACATCAAACAATCTTGTAAAATTATACGGAATAGTCTTCCCATGTCAACCAAATCAGACACACAAAGACACATGGCAAAATCTAGAGAAGAAAATAACAGATATGTTACAGAGGTACAAATACAAAACAACCACCATATTTGGTAGAAGTACCATTGTTAATACATATATAATTCCAAAAATACTATATCTGTGCACAGTCCTAGACCCCCCACCCCCCACGTCAGACTGTAACAAACATAAACAAAGAGATTAGACGCTTTGTGTTTGGCAGCACCATCTACATTATCAAACATACTACACTCATGCAAGACAAAAAAGATGGAGGTATCGCCCTTCAAGACATAACAAGCAAAATACAAGCACTTAGGATCAAACACGTAGGCGAAATTCTACAACACCCAGAAAAACATCCTTTAGCACACTACTACATTGTAATAAGGCTATTTTATTTAAAACCTATTAGGAATACATCCTCACATTACTTTGGCACTCTTCCAACGTTTTACAAAACATGTATTTCAGCCATTAAAGGACACGAAAAACTACTACACAAGAATACACACACAATCTACAAGAATTTAGTTAAACTTCAAGCAACTCCAGTATATCTCAGAATTAAAAGGGGACATAGATATTTTATAAAAGATTATACCGAAATTTTCTCTAATATTCACAATAAGCAGATTACCCCAAAAGCAAAGGAAATTACATATAGGCTTGTTTACAGCATGACCACAACAACAGAGAAAACAGCAAAAATAACTAAACAAATATTACCGTGTCAGATTTGTAGACGGAACGTTGAAGAATCAGAATAGCACATCTATTACGAATGCAACACAATCATGCCAACAAGAAATCTCCTACAAAACGTCCTAAACACGCATACGAAACAAAGAACAGATGTTTACAAAACAATCATGATAAATTCCATTCCTTACTCCACACAAGACATCCACACAAAGCTACTTGTTCTATTGGCAGAGTACAGCAATCTTATGTGGACATTCTGAAACCAAGCATTATACAATTACAGAACAATCAACAAAGAGATTGACCAACAACCTTATCAACAAAAAATCTCAAACATTCTAATCTTAGCCCCACAAGCGCAAATCCAGTAAGAGATGTGCCTGAAGACAGCACTAATTTCAGAAGAAGCAAATAACTTGTTTTAAACAAAGGATACCACAGTTGTAAATGTGTTTATTGACGGTATTAATAATCTTACTACTACTACTACTACTACTACTACTACTACTACTACTACTACTACTACTACTACTACTACTACTACTACTACTACTACTAATACTACTACTACTACTACTACTACTACTACTACTACTACTACTACTTTTACTACTTTTATTACTACTGCTATCATTATTATTAATTTTCCCATTATTATATTTGAATGTGCAACACGAAGTATATTGTGGATGTGTGTCTGTTATGTTGGCAGTATCATATGTATGCGTTTGTGTGTGGGTGCAGGTGTGTGTGTGTGTGGTGCATCTATTTACACGCGAATGTTTATGAATGTGTGTTAGTGTGTGCGCGTGTGTGTGCGCGCGTGTAGCAGCCTTTAAACCAAGGGGATATCTCAAGTATTAAACTGATGTTATATGGTAATGATATGTTTAAAAAGAAAAATCATGCACCACCATGTATAAACAAATTGAATAAGCCCTTTAAGTACCAAATAAGCTAAGGTGGCTTGTAGTGGTCAGATTTTAAGTCCTTCCCATTGTATCTGAAACCCAGACACTATCACAGCTTTGGACCACTTATCTCCCTGGGGACAGACCAAGGACTCTAATTGCTAGTTACAAATCCCTTAATCTTGTCCCCAAAACAAAATGTGTCATGGACATTTACAGGGCACTAGAGCGTCATCCTGTATTTTGACATCAGGCCAACAACAGCAATAATGTGAACTTTCACTTCGGTAGTTAAGCGACCCAGAAATTACAAAGAAGCCACATTTTAATGGGAATGATAATTTAAAGTTTATTGCCCAAGCTCACGGCATTCAATGTACTGCTGTCTCCAGAAAGAATGAGATAGATCAAGATACAATGTGTGTGTGTGTGTGTGTGTGTGTGTGTGTGTGTGTGTGTGTGTGTGTGAGTGAGAGAGAGAGAGAGAGAGAGAGAGAGAGAGAGAGAGAGAGAGAGAGAGAGAGAGAGAGAGAACGAACGAACGAACGAACAGACTTTATTTTCAAAGGGTAACAAATTGGGCACGCAGGCCCGTCTTACATTCGGCCCTTCCATTCACTCATTTTTCTTTCATCAACAGTGCATAGGAAAAAACATTGTCACATGAATTTTGTAAACATAAACAATGCATATTACTATGTTATGAGACACATCCACCACCCACCCACACATCCCCCATTCACTCCAACTCCCCCACCCAACCACACACATAACCCACACACACATACATTCCCCCACCCATCCACCACATCCCTACACCTACACATCTCCCCACCCACACACACCTCTCACCCACCACACATCCCATCCACCCACACCCCAAGCACACATACATTCAATCACCCACACATCCCCCACATACACACATATCCCCACCCACTCACATATCCTCTACCCGTCCCATTACCCACCAACAATAACTCACCCACATATCCTCCTCCACCCACACACCTCCACCCACCCAGCCAAACACACATTCCTCAGCCACACACACATCTCCCCATCAACTCACATATTCCGCACCTACCCACACACAAATTCCGCACCCACCAACATAATCTCCCATCTCCCCCAGCCAACTCACAGATCCCGAGCCCACACCTACAAACATCCCCCACCATCTCCTAACATGCACACACTCACCTACCCACATATCCTCTACCCACCCACACATCCTCTACCCACTCATCCCCCAACCAAACATGCCTTAACCACACACCCTTACTCATATACAATCACCCACCCACACATCCTCTACCCAACCACACATCCTCCATCCACCCATCCCTTAACCACACACCCCTACCCATATACACACACATCTCCACCCACGCACAATCTCCCCACCCATACACACATCCCTCACACACATCCCCACCCACCAACACATCCCCCATTCACAAACACACCTCCCATCCACGCACACACACATCCCCAACTCATACACTCATCCCTTCACACATCCCTAGACACACGTACTTATGCCTCAACCACTAACACCCAGACATCCCTTACCCACTCATCAACACATACATCTCCTATCTACCCACCCACACTCACACACCACAACCACCCATCTAAGCACACATCCCCACACTCACACACATCCTTCACCCACCCGCAAACCCAACCACGCCTTCACCCACCCACACACACATCATTTATCCACACCCAGCTCCCCTCCCACACAACACCACACCCACACACATCCCAGAGACACATCCCTCACCCACACACACACATCTCCCCACACATCTCCTACCCATCCACACATCCCCAACTACAATCACCCTCACTACCCACACATACATCCTCCATCCAGCCACACACCCCCACCCAGCCAGATATATCCCCCACCAACACACACACATCTCCAAATCAATCACCCACACCCATCATGCATCCCTCCTCAACCCACATACATCCCCCACACATATCTCACCCACACACACTCCCCACCCATCCATCCAAACATCCCACACCCATACACATCCCTCACCCACACCCCCAAACCCACAACCACCCCCACCTGCACACATCTCCCCCCACCACATATCCCCACACCCACATCTCCCCACCCACACATATACCCCCACCCATCCCATAACCCACCATCAATCATCCACCAACATATCCTCCTCCACCCACTCACCCACAACCACCTAGCCAAACACACATCCCCACCCACACACACATCTCCCCGCCAACCCATACATCCCGCACGTACCCACACACAGATCCCCCACCCACCCACACAATCCCACCCCGCCCACCCACACACACACATCTCCCCGTCCCCCAACCTACTATTATGATCAATCTCCCACACTTTACACACACATACAGTGACGATTGTCGTGAGCATTGTCGCAAAATTGTAAAGAAAATGGAGAAAAATTGTACATGTACATTTTGTAATTTAAAAATTAGTGATGCAATTCAACTCTCTCTCTCTCTCTCTCTCTCTCTCTCTCTCTCTCTCTCTCATACTCTCTAATTCTCTCACCCACTCTACAGTGATGTACATGTGTTCATGTTATAAATTATAACATCAGTTGGCATTCAAAATGGTAATATGAACACGAGAATACACAACATATATGGAATAGCATGTTACATGATATGCGTGCGCTTAAATCTCTCTCTCCCTCTCTCTTTCTCTGTCTTTCTCGCTCTCTTCTCACTAACACACACCCATAGACACTCACAAACAATAGCCGCACACATACACACATTAACAAATCCATTCTTCCACTGTCTTCTCTAGTTCGCTCACTCTCCCCCTCTCTCTCTCTCTCTCTCTCTCTCTCTCTCTCTCTCTCTCTCTCTCTCTCTCTCTCTCTCTCTCTCTCGCAATCACTATTTCACCCATTAAGTCACTCTCTCCATCTTTCATTTACTCAATATCACACTCTCTCTCTCTCTAACTCCCACACAGACAGACACACACCCTCTCGCTATCATATACACACTCCCTCGCATGCGCAAGAAAGCATATACACATACACACGAGCATACACACAATATACACACGCAAATACACACATATCCCCACGCACACATACACACATCCACACCCATATACACATACTTACACACACACACACACACAAATACACACTCCCTCGCATACACTTCATGCATGCACACATACACACACTCATGCACTCACATACACGAACATATATATATATATATATATATATATATATATATATATATATATATATATATATATATATATACGCACATACACACATATACACACGCACATACATATAAACACACGCATACATTTACGCACACATATAAACATAATTACACACACAAGCACACATACAAACACACATTTACACACACTTACACATACACACCCACATTCAGACGTGCACACACATACACACACATAAACACACGCATACACACATATGGACACACGTACACACCAACCCATCCACCCACACACTTACTCACACATACACGCTGCCTCACATAATCTCACCCTCTCACTCACTCATTTACTCTCTAAACTACACTAACTCACTCTCTTACAAGCACAGACAAGTACACAGACACACACACATTCACCCACTCTCTCTTTCTCACCCTTCAATCACCTGCACATCCCACACCTCCCCACCTCTCACACATCTCCCCTCCCACACAATAATTCCACATATAAACACATTCCCCCACACACACCCCCCACATACCTTCTCCATACACATCCCCGCCCACACATCTCCACACCAACTCACACATCCTCCACCTACAAACATTCTCGCCACCCACACATACATTTTCCACCCAATCACATTTACCCCATCCACACTCACACACTCCCACCCACACAGACATATCCCATTCACAGACACCCCCACACTCATCCCCCACACCCATTACACACCCATCCTCCAACCCACACAATCTCCTACACACCCATTCACCCACCCAAACAAAAAAAAGCGTAAAAATTAGTGATGCATGTCAACTCTCTCTTCTCTCTCTCTCTCTCTCTCTCTCTCTCTCTCTCTCTCTCTCTCTCTTGCTCTCTCTCTCTCTTGCTCTCTCTCTCTCTCTCACTAACTCTCTCACTCACATCACAGTCATGTTATATTATACATGATAAAATCAAATGGCATACAAAATGATAAGATGAGAATAAACATACACAACAAAAAAAAATATGGAATGGCATGTTACAAGACAATCAAGTGGCATTAAACGATACCTCGTAATATGAAAGATGAGAATACATAAAAAATATGGAATAGCATGTTACATGAAATGCGTGCGCTCAACTCTCTCTCTCTCTCTCTCTCTCTCTCTCTCTCTCTCTCTCTCTCTCTCTCTCTTTCTCTCTTTCTCTCTTTCTCTCTCTCTCTCTCTTCTCTCACACACATGTACATACACACACCCACACACATCCATGTACTTACTCACACGTACTCACATAACACCCGAATATACACTCCCTCGCATAAACTGCATGCATGCACACTTACACATACAAAGATATACGATACATACACGAGCACACACACAGTCATCCATACACACATATGCACACGCACATGCATATAAACGCATATAAACACATGAACGCACACCTTAACTCACGTACAGACATACACACAGAGGCACACACAGATACACACATGTACACACACATGTACACCCATCCAGACATGCACACACATACATCACACTTTCTCATGCACTCTCTCATTCACCCACGCTCTCTCTTTTGCACACTCACTCGCTCTCACACTCACTCATTAGAGCACATACACGCATACCCACAAATTCTCTCTCACTCACTCACGCTCCCTTACTCACTCATTTACTCGCTGACTCTCTAACTCACACTCACTCACTAACTTTCACACTCTATGACACAGACAGGCAGACACACAACACACCCACTCTCTCAGATTCACTCATTCTCTAACTAAATCTCTCACACATATGTCCACACACACCCACTAACTTTTACACTCACTCAGGCACACGCGCATGCATACTCACTCACTCTCACTCATACTAATTCTTCCACTCACTCTCTTTCTCACTCACTCTCTCACCCACTGTCTCGCTCACACACATACAGTGAAGAATGATAGTCGAAAAATGATACTAGTAGGTGACTTATGGAGGCATATAGTCGGTATGAAGTAAGTATTGAAAGAGTTTTCGGTTGAATGTGTAGGGACTCATTGGTGTTTTCAGTTCTGGTGGAAGGCTATTCCACAAGTGAGCACCAGAATACGCGAAACAAGTTTTGTATAAGTCCAATCTAGGCTTAGGAAGCTGTAATAAATTTAAGCGCTTACTGTTCATTGCATTAGATTGAATTAACGGTAGAAGATACTCTGGGGTATTTTCAGATATAATTTTATTTGGCTTTGTTAAAAAGGAAGCGCTTTTGAAGTGGTAGAAGTCTTAGATGACTGTATAATTTATTACTTTCAACGTGCTTTATGCTAGAAACTAGACGTATAGCGCGGTTTTGAAACGAACACAATCGTTTCATATTAGATTTAGGGCAACCATCCTAGACTGTGGAACAATAATCGAGAGGTGATTGGATATAGGATGCATAGAATATTTTTCGTGTGCTTTCATCCAAAAAGTGTTGAATTTTAGCAAGTTGGTAAACTTTTTGTGCTATTCTCTTGGTAAGGACGTGAACATGAGGGCTCCAGTTTAAATGTCTGTCAATTAAAAGACCTAATGTTTTATGTTCAGTTACATTAATTATAGGTAACGTGTCCACGGGGAGCTCGAGCGGTATCCCAGTTATGGCTAGGGTCTGTAGTTTTTGTCTGGTCGTTATTAGCATGGATTTGGTTTTGTCGATGTTAATTAACATGCGATTTTCATTGCTCCATCTACTAAGGTTGTCAAGTTCGTTTTGTAAAGAGCTCTCTAAGTCACAAAGGCTCTCTTGACTTGTGTAAATAGTACAGTCGTCCGCAAATAGGTCACACGAAGTATTGAGGTATAAAGGAAGATCGTTAATATACACTGCAAAAAGCAGCGGACCTAGTATTGAGCCCTGAGGCACCCCAAAATTAAGTTGTGTGGGTCTTGATAGACAGTTATTGAAGGACACTACTTGTTGTCTGTCAGATAAAAATGACATAATTAGGTTCACCATGTTGGTGCTAGCTAGAGAGAGAGAGAGAGAGAGAGAGAGAGAGAGAGAGAGAGAGAGAGAGAGAGAGAGAGAGAGAGAGAGAGAGAGGAGAGGAGAGGGAGAGATCGACAGGTGTTACATAATTCCGCTTGTGGAAGTGTAAATGAAGCAATGCACGGAAAGTGTGTTTACATGCTCTATGCCATAAATGTCATATTATCATAACTGTATATGTATGTATTTGTTTTATTCACACATGTGACACCTAACACTAATAAACGTCAACGCTCTGTAATATACAGAAACAAAAGAAACACACATTACACCTTGTAAATATACATTACTTTGTATGAAATAAAAGTTTAAAATAAAAAATAAATAAATAAATAAAAAATGAGCCTTTAAAATGTATTTAAGAGTCGGGGTAACTCGAGAAATGACCAATTTCATTTTTTCAGCTATCTGACAATCTTCGATAGACTTCAGTCTCCGCATGGATGGGGTTCGATATTCGCCCGCCCGGTCGCCGCTCGCCGCCCGGGTGCCGACGACCGGTCCGGTTTGCGCCTGTTCACTCGGAAGTACCAGAAAATAATAAGCAGGTCAATTGAGGTCCGTTTTCGCAAGATCGAACAGGGGGCGGGATAACAAACATATAAGCATTTATGTAGGCTGTTTCCACATAAACCGCCACAAATACTAATTGATTCCGCCATTTATAACTACTGTTGACTACACAAAGGCTTTTGATAAAGTAAGACATGTCAACTCGATGTAGATGCTTGCAGATCTGCAATTTGTTCGGAAAGACCTTAGACTCATTTAAAAAAAAACATATATTGGGAAGAAAAAAAACAAGCTGCCATAAAGATTGATAATGAAGTAGGTCAATATCAGCCTATTAAGATCGGTATAAGACAGGGATGTGTAATGTCTCCAGATCTTTTTTCTCTGTACAGTGAAATTATTTTCTGAAATGTTGACGATATGATAGGAATCATCAATGCGGGACATAACATCAATAATATTAGATATGCGGACGATTCAGTATTGATTGCAGACAATGAGCAGGATCTGCAATATTTAGTAGATGCGATTGTTCCACACAGTGAACAACTTGGGTGAAAATTAAATTGTAAGATGACACAGATTATGGTCATCACTATGAAGAAGGATATACTACAATGTAATATATAAGTAAATGGGAATATTCTTCAACAAGTTAATCGGTACAATTATCTCAGAACAGTCATAACATCTGATGGATGCCTTGAAGAGATTAGAACAAGAATCGCCATGGCGAATGCAGACTTTTGCAAGTGAAAAACATACTGACCAATAAAATGATGTAATTTGCATCGAGAAAAAGAGTGTTGAGGTGCTACATAGAACATGTCCTTTTGTATGGATGTGAAGCGTGGACAATGAGGAGACAAGCAGAAAAAAACATCTGATGGCTGTCGAAATGTGGTTTCTGAGGAGAATGCAAAGAATATCATGGACAGACAGAAAATTCAATGACCATGTCCTACAAGAAACAAATGAAAACCGTAAACTGATTAGAGAAATTAGACGTAGACAGTCACTATTTTGGTCAGGTTATGAGAAGAAATAAATTGGAGAATGTGGTGACAACTGGCAAGATTGAGGGGAAGAGAACACGGTAGGACAGAGAAGTAAATACATGGATGGCTTGGCCACGTTGTATGGTCGAGACAAGAACACTGAGCTGATCCACGACTCTGGTGATCGAGTGAGATGACAAAACATGACAGGCCATGGTTACCGGCATGGCACATGATGATGATGGTAAGGTTGAGCTTTATAAAGCTCCCAAGAACTCTCTTTGTCACCTTGATCAACGAAGATAAATTCTAGAGTGTATTCTTTATCTTGCGAAATACTGCTTTTGCGTGGGTTATTCTACATTTCACTTCCTTAATACATCTTTTATCTGCTGTTATGAAAGTGCCCATGCATTTAATTCTTCTGCGTTATTCCGGAATGTTGTTTAAGGCATAATTGCATTGTGCCTGTTTACTGCAGTGCTGTGGTATTTGTACCTTTCGGCCGACACATCCGATTTATTCAGGCGTTTGTTGACCGGGTTAACCTTCCCGGGCATGCCCATATATTTAAATTTAAACACATTGACTTCTTCACAGAGATTTAAATTAATTTGATGTTGCATTTGGGAAGATATTTTTTTCTTCGTAATTAATATTACTTATGTTATTATGTATAAATCCTTTGTTTTGACTTTATGTTTCAAATACGTCTATCATGTGTAGTCACTTCGTTTCACTTTCAGCGACCAAAACAATGTCATCAGCATATCGCAGGTTGTTTATATTATAACCATTAATCGATATTCCTGGCATATCCTGTATGGATCCTGTCGCTGGTCGTTACGGTATTTCTAAATATTATAAGCAGAAACTCCTACCCAAGACTTAGCCGACAGACTATTATAAATTGTGGCTCGATAAAAGAAGATTGTCTAAAGAGATGGTCCCGATAGAAGAGACTGGGATTCACATGGGAAACAAAAAGTAGAAGGTGAAGAACACTCGTGTATGTAGGAAGACCTGACACGAATATCTAGTGTACCTGACCAGGTGCGTTTATCAGAAATGTTATCGCCCCACCCTCCCCATACCACACACGTTATTGCTACCTTTAGTATTTATTTATTTAGCAAACACTTGCACTCACGCATTCGCGCGCTTTGCGTTCAAATAACCAAGTGTGAATTGTGTGGCATAACAATAAAAAATTATATTTATTTGATTAAATTTTAAAAAAAAACAAATCGTAAAGATTTCTTAGTTCAAACAATTGAACTAAAAAAAAAGAATATATTTTCGGTTTGATAAAGATTCTTCCAATCATAAAATGGGTGATGCAGGTGAGAAAGCTAGACAGATAATGTAGTTCAGCTTATCACGGGAAACGACACATACAGATTCCGACGAACTGCGTGGTCGGTCCTTTTCCTTAATACACAGTCATGATGGTTTTTGCGATCCAGTCTCTGACCAGAACTCAAATCAGTCCTGATGTTTAAATCCGCTGGTCGAGGTACGAACCGGTACTCAATGCTATCAGGATTCAACAATCACTCTCCCACCAGATGGTGAATTGGCCATTTCGTAACCTAATACAAGTCGTAACTAATGATACAATCAATAGCAGCAACGAGGCTCCCCCGGTTTTGTATAAGATTACACCAGTTTAAAGAGTTATGAAACAGTTTCTTAGACCAGATTATCTCGAATGTTAATCTTTATACGTCAATCTATGACGCTGGAGTAGCAGGAAAGAAGCGGTGGAACTGGTTACCCGTGACCTCTAGTTCCACAGTCCCGCTCAAACCCGCAACCAAGTAGCCCAGGAAAATAGCTGGCTTCCTGGAGAGAGCGGCTTCCTGGAGTGTGGCTCTGTGAGACATGAACCGGGTACGAAGAAGGCGCCATGGCAGCAAAGACGTATACCCGTGCATTAGTGCATAGCGAACCGCCGGCTTGGGAGCAGGCATAATTTCGCAATTGTGGGACAAGCATGAGGGCAGCGTAACGTCTCGATACATGGTTTGAATCACGGCAGGATGACACCCGGAGTCATGATAAGAGAATGTCAGGGAAATAAAGGGCCGAAACATTCCGTGAACAGTGACCCCTTGTGATTATCAGAAGCCTCCTGTCGTGCTTGTTCAGCGACGGATATTTTATCACCATTGCATATTACATAAGGGTTGGGTGGAGGGATTAAACAATATAGCTATTCTAATGGAATGTGTTGGGGGAAATATGATAACGAAGATGGAGAAGAGCAAAATAGGACGTCAATTTTATTTCTGACGCTGTAATTAAATACCGTTACTAATAATGCAATGAATTTTTATCGCAGACATTAGATGCGACACCGCATAACCTCATCAGTTATGGGTATACGGCTATAAATAGGAAATAATGTTATCACGGGCGCTATTTTCATCTAGCGCGAACACCACGTCGCACGATCATATTATTATTTTGCTGTACTAAATAAACAGCTTGGGTGATATGACACACACAACCATATCTAGAACCTTGTTTAACTGTTTTGAAAAGTTCCTGAATAGTTGCAAGTTCTTATGGCTGGTGTTGCCAAAACATGTAAACTAAAATGTTGAGTTCTCATTGACTTGGGAACGCAAAACACAAGTATTCCAGATGTCAAAGTAGATCAGTCTGATCGAGAAAGACACTGGTAATAAGGAAAGGTAATCTACAAACAAACACCAGTCCAGTGCACTCTCTAGTAGTGGCAACTACTAGAGGTAACAGAATGTATGTAAACTACGCTTAAGTTCAATGCAATCGAGGTGGAAAAAATGTTCTTTCCAGTCCTCAGATATTTACCGTCAATTTACAAATCATGCCAAACATTTTAATCACTTCTTCGTGTTTTACCTTATTAATATATGCCAGTCCGTCTGTCTGTCTGCCTATCTGCCTGCCTGCCTGCCTGCCTGTCTGTCTGTCTGTCTGTCTGCATTCCTGCCTGCCTGCCTGCCTGCCTGTCTGTCTGCCTGCCTGCCTGCCTGCCTGCCTGTCTGTCTGTCTGTCTGTCTGTCTGTCTGTCTGTCTGTATGTACGTATGTATGTATGTCTGTGTCTGACTGTCTGCCTGTCTATCTATCTATCTGTCTGCCTATCTGTGTTTGTGTGTGTGGATGGATGCATGGATGGATATGTGCGTGCGTGCGTGCGTGCGTGCGTGCGTGCGCGTGCGTGTGTGTGTGTGTGTGTGTGTACACGGGCGTGCAAAGGGAAGGACGGGCGGACTGATGAACGTATTAGAAACGGACGGACAGAAAGACAGACGTATGAAGTAATGGACAAACGGATTGACGTAGTGACCTACATCTGTAAAAGTCCGACTGAAGGTTTGTCTATGTATACACCGGTTTATTTGGATGGTTTGTCTATGTGTATACTGGTGCAATCGACATCTGACACTGACTGTAATTATTTCTTTTATTGTCACCAGTCACATCTGATTTGTTATTTTGTAATTACCAAGCATTTTCGATTTGTCTAAATAGTCTAAAATTATCCCTGTCACTTAACACACGCTTAAATAAATGCAGATATTCTCTGACCCAATCCATGGAAACATCACCATTCATCCTGTTTGTGTGGCTGTCATCAACACACCAGAGTTCCAGCGACTGCGTGACCTTAAACAGCTTGGGGTGAATAGTTTTGTGTACCCGGGTGCTACCCACTCCAGATTCGAACATTCTTTGGGGTAAGAGGAAAATTCAATTATCTGTAGGTTAGAAAATATGGTAATGTCTAAGGCTTTGCACAGTTGTATTTTAATCATCATCATCTAGTTGTTTCATCTGTGTAGAACTCATCCCCCTAACATTCTTTCGAAATGTCTCAGCAATATAATCCAGAGTGAGACGAGATTTTTTAGCATCCAAACACTTTAATATCTTCTCATGGAGACGACGCACTAATGAACGTGTTCGAAGTGTCGTGATGTCGCTTTATGTAATTAATAATAATAATAATAATAATAATAATAATAATAATAATAATAATAATAATAATAATAATAATAATAATAATAATACGTTGCATGTCCTTTACTGGTCGTTTCAATAATTGCCAGTATGTATTACCTGTTTGTGATCTACTCGGCAGTTTTACATTCAGAAGTTTGTCATTGCCTTCTGAACGGCACGCGCTCATACTATCGAAATGAACTCAAAACGGCCTGCCGTCAACTCATCTGCGGCTAATTGTAAACCTTCGATCCGATATGTTAATAATAATAATAATAATAATAATAATAATAATAATAATTGTTATAATTATTATGACTTTTTATTATTATTATTATTATTATTATTATTATTATTATTATTATTATTATTATTATTATTATTATTATTATTATTATTATTATAGCGATATTGTTTCTATAAGGTATTAAAACTTCTCCAAAAACTAAATTTAAACAACAATCAACAAGACTGGTTTTTGTTTCCTTGTTTAAATAATGTTACACCCCATTTATTTCAGAGCGTGTTATCTAGCAGGCAAGTTTGTGCGTCAGCTGAAAGAGAATCAACCCGAACTTGAAATCAACAATAAGGACATTCTTTGCTTGGAGCTTGCTGGTCTTTGTCATGATCTTGGTATTCTCATTTATCAGTTTGAATTTTGTGGACCATATCGGTTTTATCAGGAAGAAATAACATTTTAAACTGCACAGAAAGAACCTCATTTTAGTACAATTAAATCTAGTCAAAATTATAGATACCTTTTAACCACACAAACACAAAATCATTATAATAATGCAACAATCTTGCGAGATGAAAGCAGCGGTCTCTTGCGAGATGAAAGCACCGGTCAAAGAAGTTACCCTAACCGATTGCGTTGGATTGCACTAGCTTGTTATCGCACGCTATGTGGACGTACACGAAAGAATATTGTCTATGGCAAGCATGCAAATAATAATAGAAAATGTGGATGTCCACGGTTGCGATTCACAGATACGCGCAAGGCAGGTACCAAAACCTTGGTTATAGATACAACAACCAGGGATAATAATACATATAAGCATAATATGTTGACATGCGTTGTAAGGAATCATCTTGAACTCCGCGAAAGGAAACGTCTGCAACAAACAGAAGAGAAAAGAAACAGCCGGAAGGAATGCCAGTCTGTGGGCTGGAAGCTTTCAGTTTGTAAGACCATCCATCAGCTCCGTGTTTCTGTCTCGACCATGCCACAAAGCCAAGCCATCCAGGTACTTGCTTCTAGGTCTTCCCCTTGGTCTTTTCCCCTCGATCTTACCAGTTGTCACCAAATTCTCCAAATCATTTCTTCTCATAACATGCCCAAAAAATTGTGACTGTCTACGTCTAATTTCTCTAATCAGTTTACGATCTTCATTTGTTTCTTGAAGGACTTGTTCATTGGTCTTTCTGGCTGTCCGTGGTATTCTTTGCATTTTCCTCAGAAACCACATTTCTACAGCCATCAGATGTTTTTCAGCCTGACTGCTCATTGTCCAAGCTTCATATCCATATAAAGGTACAGGTTCTATGTAGCATCTCAACACTCTTTGTAAGACGAATCAACACATTGTGCGCCCCGTTTGTAAGACGCATCAACACATTGTGCGCCCCGTTTGTAAGACGCATCAAGACATAGTGCCTCTCATTTGTAGGACGAATCAATACATAGTGCTTGTCGTTTGTAGGACGCATCAAGACGTAGTGCTTCCTGTTTGTAGGACTCATCAAACATAATCAGATTGACTGAAGGAGACTGCTGTTATAATAATCCATTAAGACAGATGTTAAAAAGTCCGCAAACATCATCACTAAGTTCCCTGTCGACTGGCATGGCAGATCATGTTTCTCCACATCTTGCGATCACATAAAGACGGATAAAAGACTGCATTTCGATGCCGTAGAAAGAGAAGCAGAGGACGCAGCAGCGAAAGTAAACCCAACAACCCTTTACAGCACCACAATAAAATTGGTATGAAAATATAATCGGCCAAGGGGCCTTATCAAAATAAAATAGTAAAGGACAAGTTTCCACCAACATTAAAGATCAAGTGAACAGATGCAAGTTATACAAGTCGAACTGCCTGGAAGAATCATAAACAATCTTATGGATGCTGACGATACAGTGTTACTAGCAGAAAGCGAGCAAAAGTTACAAAACCTAGTGGAACAAACAAACAGGCACAGTGCGGAATGTAGCTTAGGTATTAACATCCAAAAAAACATGAAAACTATTATAATCAGCAGTGGAAAGGAAAGGTCAACAATGAACATCACAGTAAACGGGGAGCTACTAGAACAAATAACAAGTTTCTCCTATCTTGGACATGTAATATCAGAAGATGGTAGAAGTAAAACAGAAATAAAAAAGAGAATAGGAATTGCGAAAAATGCTTTCAGCAGGTGAAGAACACTCGTGTATGTAGGAAGACCTGACATGAATATCTTGTATTAACAACTAAAGGGATTAACAATGCATTAAAAATGAGAATTGTCAAATGGCAAATGTTATATACATATGCAAGAATTCTGAAGTAAATATCATAATGGGTGATTTGAATGCCAAAGTTGGAAATCAACAGGACGGATGCATAGTGGGCAAGTATGGACTAGGGGAACAGAATGAAAGAGGTTGCAGACTTTTACAGTGGGCAAAAGAGCATGATTTGATTATTGGAAACACCTGGTATCAACAGCACCCAAGGAGATTATGGGCATGGAGGAGTACTGATCATAAGATCAGAAATCAGATTGATTACATTCTCATCACCAAAAGATTTCGAAATGCCTTAAAAATCTATACCAAGCACAGACTGCTACAGCGACCATAGATTAATCTTAAGCAATTTTCATAAAAAATTAAAGAAAGTCAAATATTCACCACCAAGAAACATAAAATTTGATCTATAGGCACTAAAGAGTGAGGAAATAAAAGTTAAATTCAACGTAGAGTTAATGAACAGATTCGATGCATTGCCTGATATGAAAATATTATTTCAAGACGTCAGTGGCCAATGGGAAATATTAAAGAAATCAGTCAACCAAGCTACAGAAACAACCATCTTAAAAATAAAGATAATAGGACGCAAGAAATGGATGACGGAAGACATCTTAAAACTCATGGAGAGAAAAAGAAATTTAAAAAAAAAAAAAAAGGAATAATATGAAGAGATTCGCAGGAAAAGTAGGGGCGCAGAGGTGTTTCCAAGGCACCAGGGCCGTGATCTATACTGGCCAAGACCTGCTGATACGTCCACGCCATGTGTCCTGGGCAACAGGTCCCTTCGGGGACCTGACTAACATCAATAGGACCGATGATTCCTCCGAAGCCGTAGAGTATCTGCCTGCATGGCGAGGAACCACCAGTCTGCACACCAATAAGCCAGACATGGGAAAACGGATACTCACGCAAACCTCAGGTCCGGTATGACATCACACCGATGTTGGACAATAGGATGTTTTCATTCGACATACGGGACTTCACGCTGGAGTTCACAGCCAGCGAACACAAGCAAGCAAGCACAGGAAAATTAGGAAACTATGCAAAGAGGCAAAAGAAACATGGCTTGAGGAAAATTGCAAGGAAACTGAAAATCAACACAGCACCCGGAATACCAAATTAATGCACAAAATAATTAATGACATCACTAACAAAAGAACACGCACATCAAAGGGTTGCCTAAAAACCGGAGATGGCAAAATCATAATAGAAAAAGATCAGATTTTACATGCGTGGTCAGATTATGTGAAGACCTTTATGATGATAAAAGAGAAGACGATATGGTCATCGGAATAATAATGAAGGACCATCAATTTTGAAGATGGAAGTTCATAATGCTCTTAACCATATGAAAACTGGCAAGACCCCGGGTACAGATAACATCACAATAGAAATGATCAATGCCTTTAAAGAATATGGTATAGACCAAGTCACCAGACTACTGAACGCAATATACGATACTGGAGATATACCTAGTGAATAATGTAATTCTATATTTATTGCAATCCCGAAGAAATCAGGAGCCTGGGAATTCGATCAATATCGAACAATTAGTATAATGAGCCACATCACGAAGATTCTGCTGAGAATTATCATGCAAAGAGTCAGAAAGAAAATACAACCCCAAATAGGAGAAGAACAATGTGGGTTTGTAGAAGGCAAGAGCACAGTAAATGCTGTGTATATACTGAGAACAGTAATTTAACGTTCTATAGAAGTAAACAAAGATCTATATCTTTGCTTTATTGACTACACAAAGGCTTTCGATAAAGTGAGACATGTCGACATTGTCACAAGGTATTATTGACATAAAGGAGTGGCTTTGGTTGTGTCTAGAGGATGACTGTGTGAATGTTGTGTTTAACGACAGATCAAACACGATGCATCAATACCAAACACCAGACTGCTCACATAATACTTCAGTTTGAACAACTGGAATCAACATTATTCCGCAGGAACAATTTAGCATTACATGTAGATATATTGCATATGCACAGATTCAGTACACGTAGCCCCAAACACTATCGCCGCTGACAACCGGACTAAGTCTCCAATACTTAGCCCCAGAATTACTATCACTACAAAACACAGGGCGGAGTTCTCTCGCTCACTCCGCTACCCTCAACTTCCCAGACCTCAGACCTTTACTGTCTGGTTCCAAACTCAACTGCCCCTTCAATCATTTAGACTTGTCTTATATCCCTTCTTTGCAGACCTCCCCGGGAATGCTCTTTAACCCGTGATCATACTTATCAGTTACCCTGAAAATTGCATATCGAATTCTTCTTTGTTTTCTTCCTTGGCTAGCGCGGTTCACTTTCCCCCAGGTAATTTTAATCTCGACATTAGCTGCTGATTTATCTCGTGACTACGTGCTTTAACCAACCCTTTTGTTTAGGATTTCCCCAGTATGTTGCAAATGTTGATTACCCTGCCGGCCTAGTATTTGCCCATTGCTTTGTTACTTTTCCCTTCCTTAGTTCGTAAATCAGCCCTATCTTGGCATCTCTGCCTTCCCCATTTCTGACCTATCCTTCACCTATTATTTCTCTGGGGGGTACGGGGTGTCAGGCATTGGTAGCACCTTTGGTAAGGATGGCTCTCATGTCCTTTCAGGACCCATCCCCCACTGGTCCAAGTCTGACACCCAGCTCGTGCCTGTGGCTCCTAGTAGCTGTCAGCATGCGACAGCGGCCACCCCCCGGGCAACAGCTGTGAGAGGCTGGCTAAACCAGGCATGGGTATCCGATTTGGTGTCAAACCAAGAGGTAAACTAGGGTATGCCTACCCAGCATGTGAAGACAGGATTCGGCAGACTGCGCGGAAGAAATCATTCCTGATTCAACGGGCAAGACGGCGTTTACCTGCAAAGCGTTGTGGAACGTAATGAGCACGGCAAGGCACGTAGAGCGCCCTGGTCATCCACTGCACCTGTATTCGTCTCCAATCGTCTCGACTTGTCTTGCCACTGGACTCAGATGGACTCAAGCGAGAGAGTGAGGTCGACGAATTGCGCAACTCTTCCTCACTTTAATCCAAGTCATCGCGCAAGTCATTCCTCATCCAACGTCACTTATCACCTTCAAGCCCTGTGGCGATGGGCGAGCGGCAAAGCGGCAGGCGTGGGTACGCTGGCAGCCGTAGTCGCAGACCTGCACACAGGCGGCTCAGGCCATATGGTCGTCTTCTACTGACCGGAGCAGCAGTGGGATTCGGCAGCCCCCTGAGCGACTGAGCAGCCCTCTATAGGAACACACTGCTCACCTCCATAGCATGAGGAAGGGGCTAGAAAAGGTGCCCTAAACATTGTCTGCTTCATCACTACCTAACCAGCTAGCCGCGGTTGGTGGGTACCCTAACTGCGGTCGACATACAAAGAAAGATAAAACAAGCAAAGCTAAAAGAGTAAACCATATTCCCTTAACAATTGGAACTTGGAATGTACGCACCCTACTTGACAGAGACGGCGCGTCGGGTCCAGAGAGACGAACAGCACTGATTGGGAGAGAGCTGGGCAGGTACAACATCGACATTGCAGCCTTGAGCGAGACACGACTTGCAGAAGAAGGCCAAATCTGTGAAATTGGTGCCGGCTACACATTTTTCTGGAGTGGAAGGAAAAGCGAGGAAAGACGCCAATCTGGTGTGGGATTTGCCATTAAGTCGGCCCTGGTCGGCAAATTAGCTGGATTTCCAAAGGCTATAAACGACAGGCTCATGACCATGAAGTTGCCTCTGCTGAATGGAAAGAAGCACGCAACCATTGTGAGTGTCTACGCACCAACTATGACCAATGAAGATGATGTCAAGAACAAGTTCTATGAGGATCTGCACAATGTATTAACATCTGTTCCCAAAGGAGACAAACTTATACTCCTTGGGGATTTCAATGCCAGAGTAGGCGCGGACACCACCTCTTGGAGTGGCATTATTGGAAAGCATGGAGTCGGAAATTGTAACAGCAATGGACTCCGCCTCCTTCAGACATGTGCCGAACATGATCTCCTGATTACGAACACAATTTTCCGTCTCCCCATGAGAAATAGGACATCGTGGATGCACCCTCGCTCGAAACACTGGCACCTCATTGACTATGTCATCGTCAGGAGGAGTGACAGACAAGACGTTCGAGTGACAAAATCCATGTGTGGTGCCGAATGTTGGACAGACCATCGTCTCATTGTCTCAAAAATGAACATCCACATCAGGCCACCACGGCGTCCTCAAGGGGCGAAAATGCAAACAAAGCTAAATGTCACCCGCCTAAACAGCAAGAAAATGCAGCAGTCGTTTGAAAATATGCTGGAAGACCGCCTCAAGCCCAATGCTGAAGCTAAACAGGATACAGAAACAGAATGGAGAGCCCTAAAGGACACCATTTACAACACTGCTATGGAAATCCTGGGGCCAGCCCCCCGAAAGCATAAAGACTGGTTTGATGAAAATTCCGAAGACGTCAACCAATTGCTGGCCGAGAAACATCTTCTCCTCAAGGCACATTTGAATGACCCAAAGTCAACATCAAAAAAGATGCTTTCAAGAACATTCAGAGAGTAGTGCAGCAGAAACTTCGGCACATGCGGGACTCCTGGCTGAGCAACAAAGCTGATGAAATTCAGGGCTTTGCTGACAGACATGATATGAAAAACTTCTACGACTCACTGAAAGCGGTCTATGGTCCTTCATCACCAGGCATAGTTCCCCTCCTCAGTGCAGACGGGGGAACATTGGTCACCGATAAGAAAGAAATCCTCCAACGCTGGGCAGAGCATTTCAGCAAAATCTTAAATGCAACTTCCTTCTTCGATGATGAAACCATCAACTGCCTTCCTCAAGTTCCCACCAATGAGACACTTGATGACCTGCCAACCATAGTGGAAATAAACAAAGCCATCCAGCAACTCTCCAGCGGCAAGGCACCTGGTCCTGACTCCATCCCAGCAGAGATATACAAGGCAGGTGGGCCGGTCCTAACAGAGCAGCTTCACCAAGTCTTCACAAACATATGGATGAACGAGACCATGCCACAAGATTTTAAGGACGCGTCAATAGTCCACCTTTACAAACGTAAAGGAAACCGCCAATCCTGTGACAACCACCGAGGCATCTCCTTGCTTTCAATTGCAGGGAAGATACTCGCCAGAATTCTTCTCAATCGCCTCACAGCCCATCTCGATCAAGGTCTTCTTCCTGAGAGTCAGTGTGGCTTCAGAAAAGAAAGTGGAACTGTTGACATGATTTTCGCTGCAAGGCAGCTGCAAGAGAAATGTCAGGAACAGAACTGCGAAATGTTCTCCACTTTCATTGACCTTACCAAGGCTTTTGATACAGTCAGCAGAGAAGGACTGTGGAAGATTATGGCAAAATATGGCTGTCCACGAAAGTTTGTCCAAATAGTGCGGCTATTTCATGACGGCATGCAGGCAAGAGTACAGGAAAATGGTGAACTGTCTTAACCCTTTCCTGTCACCAATGGAGTGAAGCAAGGATGTGTCCTGGCACCAACACTGTTCAGCCTCATGTTTTCAGCCATGTTGATGAATGCCTTCGAGAACGACGACATTGGAATAGACATCAACTACCGTATGGATGGAAAGTTATTCAATCTCAAAAGGCTGAAAGCTAAAACCAAAATTAACAGCGGCAACGTCAGAGAGCTCCTGTTTGCTGATGATTGCGCTCTATACGCCAACTCAGAGGCGGACATGCAACATAATGTTTCAGCTTTTTCACATGCCTGTGCCAACTTTGGGCTCAATATCAACTTGGAGAAGACTGTAGTTATGTACCAGCCAGCTCCAGGGAATAATCACACTGTGCCGAATATCAAAGTGAATGATCATAGACTAAGTGTTGTGGACAAATTCACCTATCTTGGCAGCACCGTGTCACAAGCTGCCACAATCGATGACGAAGTGAATGCAAGAATCTCCAAGGCCAGTGCAGCCTTTGGCAGACTGTACAAGAATGTATGGGACAGAACTGGAATAAGCCTGCAAACAAAGCTAAAAGTCTACAAAGCAGTTGTATTATCCACACTGCTATATGCTTGTGAAACCTGGACTGTTTATCAGCGACACGCTAGGAAATTAAACCACTTCCACACAGTCTGCATAAGGAAGCTCCTGAAGATTAAATGGCAAGACAAGATTCCAGACACTGAAGTCCTAGAAAGAGCATCCATGCCCAGTATCCACACTCTACTGATGAAGAATCAGATTCGCTGGGCTGGTCACTTGACTCGCATGCCAGATCACAGGCTCCCTAAACGAATTTTCTACAGCGAACTGCGTTGTGGTAAACGCTCCCAAGGTGGCCAGAGGAAACGTTTTAAAGACACTCTGAAAATTTCACTGAATGCTTTTGGAATTCATCATGACACCTGGGAGGCTGCAGCCAGAGACCGAAATTCGTGGCGTGCATCATTGCACAAAGGTGCAGTCATATGTGAGGCAACCAGGACTGCAAGAGCTGTGAAGAAAAGGCAGGACAGAAAAATAACTGCAGGAAATCCTCCTCCAGAGACGTCAAGCATTCTTTGCCCACATTGTCAAAGAACATTTCGAGCCAAAATAGGCCTTATCAGCCATCTTAGAACCCACGGCTCGACACCTTCAACCCCACTAGATGAAATGAATGGTCATCATCATTCTTGATGGACAAACAACATAACAACATTATTTCTCTAACCCCGTTAACTTGTTTATGTGCTAGCATTCCTACCCCGAGCGATCACCTTCCGGTTAGGTCCTGCTAAGGTTCCAAATGTTGCTGTATGTAGCCGGGGCGCAGTGTTGGGGTGAGCGCCCAACATTGCTTAAATACCCCAATGGCTCGTGAATACATAACCTATGCAGCAAAAGTCCAACTCCTGGCCTTCACGTGGCGGAACTGTTTCCACTAACAGGAGAAGGGGCGACGGCGAGTATCTGGCGACAGGAAAATAACCAGTGTGCTCTAGATGTGTATACACATACATGCATGTGCAGACACGTGTGTGCGTGTGTACACATCTAAACTCGAGTGAGACCACAGTCTTCTCTAGCAAAGGAAAGGTTCTGAAGACGGAGGCAACCAGCCAGGAGGCGCACCACAGAAATCAGGATGTCACGCAATTACGCAAAATGGAATATGTCGACTACTGCTAAAAGTTATGGTGCTCGCCCTGCTTTGGACCCCCAGGCAGGTGCAGTGCCGGGCCCTATGTCTCCAAAGGGTCCAACCCCAACTACTGGAGGTCCTTCTCAGATGTCCTGTGGAGCCAGGGGACATGAGAATAGAACAGCTGGCCATACTAAACAAAGACTTAAAATAATGCACTGGAATGCGGAGGGAGTCAGCAACAACAAAAAAGTAGAATTAGAAAACATCCTGGACCAAGAAAAAGTAAGCATATGTTGCTTGCAAGAAACTCACCTCAACGAAAATATAGCCTTCAAAATCAGAGGCTACTATAACTGAGTAAACGTTTATAATGATGTATTGAAGCTGAGTCCCGATTGTAATTTCCAAAAGGTTTTATTTAACAAAATAAGTCCAAAATGTATAAAACAGGTTACATAATGATTTTATAATACAATCGATGTTGACATGTTCAGATCCAGGCTGTAACTAACTTCCCTAAGCACTGCGTCACGGCTTGATCGTCCTTCCCTACGTCTTCCTAGGATGCTCAACCGTGCCTATTCTTTGCACATCAATCCCTCTTAAAGTATTAACAGAGACGGTGCTCTGTTACAGACCTCCTTTTCTTTAAAAAGACTTTTCTTCAAAAGTCTTAATCCCTAACCTACTTATTCTAATTATTCTTTCCCTCACTGAAACTTTAACCCCAATATTATTTCTCCAACTCATCTTAAACTAACTAAAGAACTTTACCTCTACATCCTTCGAATCTAATTCTCCACTTGTCTCTTATAATTCTCCACTTGTCTCTAATAATGCCCCCATATCTCTTATAATACTCTCTTATAGCTAACCGCTATGTTATGAAGTGATACTTCTTCTTCGTTTCTGAATATACAAGGTTTCATTAAAAAAGCAGTTCATACGGATATTTCAATTCATATGTACAATTGTTCATTTATAAAAATCGTTGGTATATACTTTGCGTTATGTAACTTCTCATTCTTTCTCAACACCAACAACACAACACAGGATAGACAGAAAAGATGGGGTGCGCACCCAGTTATGAAGATAGAAGTAGTCAAAAACAATCACATTTACCTCCCTTGCAAACGTAAAAACTTTTACAAATAAAAGTTTTTCAAAAACACATTATATGGTCTATGGATCTATATCTCTGTTTGTTATAAATTAAGTTGATCCAAAATTTCTTCCATATACTCCATATTTGTACTGCCATCTACACTCCTGACCATATTTCACCTGTCTTATGTCCCATCATGAAACCATTAACCATGTTCATTTTCCATGAACATATTGTAAATTAATTAATGCTGTTTATCACAGCTCCTATTTCTACCCCCTCAGATCCCATGATAAGCATTCTTGTTCTAACTTGTACTAAACCATATGTGCTGCTATCTACAGCCCCATTAATATCCACCAACCAGCTTGTTATATTTTCTAACTATCACAACCTCTTTTTACACCCGCTATAGACGTTAGTCACGTTTACAATATGGCATCCAATCCATATACCTTCAATCAATACTGACTTAATGCAGCTCTTATTTCAACCTCCTAGAACCATATATTTCTACCAGCTTTATACCCCCATCATCTAAGCATGGCATGTGTTTCTAACTTACATGTAATTAACCCCCCATATTAATGCTGACTGGTGCAGCAGCCTTCTTACTATCATAAGGCCGAAGTTTATAATACTCATGTTTACTAAAACTTATTACTCACAAGGGAAATATGTCTCTCCTTTAGTCCACATTTGTTTGTTTGCTATTTTCTGACCGAAAGGACAGGCGAAATGGTGGGATACTTACCCTTGTAAATAATAACATCACTGCTTCCCAAATCGAAGTCTATATGGAAGGGGCTGAGTATCAGACACTTAAACTTAAAACAGGCTATACAGACCTACATCTGATCAATTACTACTGTCCAAGTGACCGCCCACAGGCACTGGACACACTACCATTAACTGAAAAAAATGATTGTGTGTGGTGATTTCAACAGCCACTCGCAGAGTTGGGGCTATGATCACATGGACCAGAGAGGAGAGAGACTGGAAGACTGGCATGGATGAGAAAAGATTCATCTTGGTTAACAAGCCGTCCGACCCACATACTTTCTACTCGAGATCATGGCACTCTACAACTACACCTGACCTGGCCTTTCATTCACCAGACCTGGAGTGGAACATTAAACGAATTGTTGGGAAACAACTTGTTGGCAGCGACCATCGACCAGTCTTTCTAACTGTAGAAAATAAGCTTGTAAGTGAAAGCAGCACCCTCTCGAGGTGGAATTACAAGAAAGCAGACTGGGCAATGTACAAGAATCGCACCAGCATACTGGTTAGAAACCTGAACACTGAGAAAGACATAAATAAAGTAGTTGAAGAGTTTGGGAAATGCATACTACAGGCAGCGCGAGAAACAGTACCAAGAGGAGCCCGTAAACAATATAAACCCTACTGGAGTAGTGAACTGGAATAGTTGCATAATGATGTGGAAGTATGTAGAAAGCAAGCAGAGGCCACACCCAGCCAAGAGCACCACAATAAATTTCAGCATGCAAAAGCCAAATTTCAAAGGGCCAAGCTGCAGGCTAGACGGAAAAGCTGGCAAGAAAAAACAGAGTCTCTGAACTTTGAAAGAGACACAAGGAAATTGTGGAAGCTAATAAAACAACTTAACGATGAGGGCACAGGGAGAAACTCAAAAATTGCACTACATAAAGATGGAAACATCTTAACCAGAAAGCAAGCAGCTGACCATTTTGCGGACTCATTCGCACAAGATAACAATATCAAAATTAGTCCAGAGAAACAACAAGAGATTCGATAGAAACGGCAACATACAGGACAGAAGGAAATAGTACATGAGGTTCTGGAGGCACCCATCACAATCAGCGGACTGGAGCTAGCCATATCAAAACTGAAAATGAGAAAGTCACCAGGAGCTGATGGTATCTCCAATGAAATGATCAGGAACCTAGGAACAGAGGCCAAAGCAAAGCTGTTGCAGATCTTCAATAACAGTTGGACCTTAGGCAGTGTTCCACAAGCCTGGAGAGAAGCAATCATGATACCCCTCATAAAATCAGGGAAAGATAGTTCCATTGCCTCTAGCTACAGACCAATTAGCCTCACCAGCTGTCTCTGCAAAAAACTGGAGCGCATCATCAATCACAGACTGTAGTGGTACATTGAAAGTAAAAACATCCTTGTGCCACCGCAGGCTGGCTTTAGGCAGTGCTACTCTACGGAAGATCAGACAACCTACCTCTCTCAAGAAATTGAGGATGCATTCCAAGAGAAGAAGCTGGTGCTTGCGGCATGGATAGATTTGAAGAAAGCCTTTGACAAAGTCTGGAAAGAAGGTCTGATGAATAAACTGAGAAACTGCAAAGTCAATGGAAGAATGTACAAATGGGTGAAAGCATACTTGCACAACAGAAGAGCCCGAGTACAGATAGACGGTCTCAAGAGCAAGAAAGTACTACTGCGTCACGGTGTCCCCCAGGGCGGAGTCTTGTCCCCCACACTTTTTCTAATCTTCATCAATGATCTCGTTGCTAATCTACCGCATGGAATTAAAGCCGCAATGTACGCCGATGACCTGGTTCTATGGAGCACAAATGAACATGCATCAGTGGCCACCAGATTACTACAAAGAGCTGTAGATACATTTGTTGCATGGGCAAATAGATGGTGTGTCAGCATAAACACTGACAAGTGCAGCACCACCCTATTTACCCTCTCTCCAAAACAAAAGGCAGGGACCATCCAGATAAATGGAACACCCCTAAGAGAAGATAAAGAACCAACATACCTTGGAGTAACATTTGATGGCAGGCTGACATGGAGAAAGCACATCAACAAAGCAGTAGCAAAAGCCAGAAGGAAAATAGCCATCCTGAGAAATCTAAGTGGAACCACATGGGGAGCCAGTGGGAAAATACTTAGCAAAGCTTATCAACAGAGCATACGACCACACCTGGAATACGGGTCAACTGCGTGGTGTTCGGCATCAAAAACCACACTACAAGAGCTGGACAAAGTGCAAAATCAAGCACTTAGAGTCATCACAGGAGGGATGAGATCAACCCCTATAGTGGAAATGGAGAAGATGGGGAGGACACAAGCACTGAGTGAGCGCAGAGATACGAAAACGCTAATACAAGCAGAAAAGTTCCTCAGCTTGCCAGGCCTCCCTATGAAGAACAGATTTGAAAACCTAGCTATGGGGCGGTTGAAAAGAAGTAGTTTTATCCACCAGGCCAAACGACAGTTGGTATCCCCCTAACAACTATTCCAGAGCGAACTCCATGGAAAGATGAGCATAGACTATCATTACAAATCCAGACAAAAGTGAGAGGAATATTTGACAAGGAAGAACAGAACAGTGTGCAGCGCAGAACAGCCACTCTCAGCTTCCTTGATGAAGAATACCCACAGGACCTCTGGATCCGAGTCTACACAGATGGGTCAGCACAAAATGCTGTTCGAAACGGAGGAGCGGGAGTGTACATAGACTACCCAAATAATACCAGAGACACAGCTAGAGTACCGACAGGAAAGTACTGCCATAACTATGATGCTGAAATTGAGGCAATCAAGATAGCAACAGAGAAATTACTAAATACCAGCAATGGTACACAACCTGTGGTGCTATTGACAGATGCAAAATCAGTACTCGAGGCGCTCCTGTCTGGGAAATTGCCAGTACTAAGGACACTACTTTCTGAACTTAGCAGTCAGCATAAGGTCACCATACAGTGGATACCATCCCACTGTGGAGTACCCGGAAACGACAGAGCTGATCAATTGGCTAAGGAAGGAGCCAAAGAAGAACAGCCTGATGTGCCCGTTACATACCACCAAAAGAAAAGAATGATCAAATCAGTCAGAAAGCCACCAAAACCTGCTCAAGATGATTACCACGTTATGGATAGACCAGAACAAGTCATTATTCTGCGCCTCAGAACAGGGCACAATAGATTACGCAACCACATGTAAACAAAATTCAAGATTGATGAAACAGCCATGTGCACATGTGGATTGGCGTCGCAGACAGCAGAGCACATACTCCAAGACTGCCCAAAATATAACATATCTAGGCAAACCTTCTGGCCTAGAGAGACGACAGTGGAGGATAAAATCTATGGACCGCTGTGTGAACTGAAAAAGACAGCTCAATTCATACAAGAGACAGCATTGCAGTTATAGACATATTTCAAGCGAACGAAAGAAGAAGAAGAAGAAGAAGAAGAAGAAGAAGAAGAAGAAGAAGAAGAAGAAGAAGAAGAAGAAGAAGAAGAAGAAGAAGAAGAAGAAGAAGAAGAAGAAGAAGAAGAAGAAGAAGAAGAAGAAGAAGAAGAAGAAGAAGAAGAAGAAGAAGAAGAAGAAGAAGAAGAAGAAGAAGAAGAAGAAGAAGAAGAAGAAGAAGAAGAAGAAGAAGAAGAAGAAGAAGAAGAAGGTCCTGCTAAGCACGTTACACTACCTCCTCCCCATAAGAAAACATAGTTTTCCAATGATGGGAGAGTAATGTTTCTCACTTGTAACTTTGCGTGCCTAGTATCCTTCTATAGTCCCTATCCATAACAGAAAACACAAAATTCAACATGTTCCTACTCATAACCTCATGGAAAAAACATAAGATACAACATTCACATTAGACACGTGATGTAACGTGACACCAAAAATGTTAACTGTTGAGGTGCTATGCCACCCCGGCAGTCTTGTATGGGATGATTCCTGAACGATGAGCAGTGTTACATTTACTTAACCATTTCACACACTCATTTCATAGTCATTGTTTCGTTGGTCTTTGCCCATGATGATTTCTGGACAGCAGGTCTGCCATGGTGTTATCTTCACCCCGTATGGACGTCGGAACAAATGCATACTCCTGCAGCAATATACTCTATCGATGAACCCGCGCGTTCTTCATCGCTGCCGTATGGATAAATGTAAGCGGTCTGTGGTCGGTTTGAAGGATGAATTGTCTGCCCAACAAGTACCTGGAGAGTTTGTGTACTGACCATACAATCGCCAGGGCCTCACGTTCTAGCGTTGAGTAATGTTCCTCTGGTGGCGTGAGTTTCCTTCTGACGTATAGCACTTAATGCGGTGATCAGATGGTTATTTTCTTGCATCAAACATCCGCCGATTCCTGTCGATGATTCGTCTACCCTGAGAGTAAATTGTAGATCAAGATTAGGGAGGATTAAAATTGGATAACTAGAATACCTGCTTGATACTTCTGAGTGCATCATTGCAGTGCTGTGTCCATACAACTTTGTTAGGTGTGCCGTTTTGAGTCAACGCCGACAACACTGACGTGATGGATGAAAAGTTTTTTATAAACTTACTATAGAAGTTTGCTAACCTGAGTAAGCTCCTAACTTGCTTCTTCGTTTTAGGTATTTTGGATATCCAGAATCTTCTTCACATTTGTATCTTCCGTTTTCAGTTTCTAGAGAAACTGGGAATGAAAAGATAGGTTATGAAAGAAATAAAAAGGGGCAAGTGAAATATTTCGGCCTCGTGAAAAGGCATAACACTCTTATAAAATCCATTGGGGATTGTGGTCTCGAGTGGTCTCGAGGTATGGTGTCCACCTCGAGTGATGGAGGTCCCGGGCCCAAGCCCCGGTGAGGGCCGGGATGTTCTCACGTGGATTTCTAGTAGCAAAAAGTTACCCTGGTTTCTGGGTTGTGACATCGGACGCCCGTGTGTATTGTTGCGCACGTAAAAAATCCCTTGGCAGTTGGAAATCGAAAAAGAGTAGATTAACGGAGCTGCCCGGGAAAATTTTCGAGTTAAAAATCTACCCAAAGTATTTCAGGATCCTCGCCGGTGCTACGGAGTTCATGCACTGAGCTGAGATTCTTCGGACTCAGGCTTGAGTTAGGAGTAGAACGGAGCACTTATGGGTTACAACCGTGTGCCGTGATGTTGATCCGTAGGCTAAACAAACATAAACAAACAAACATAAAAACCATACTGGATGGCAACGTTGAAGGCAAGCGAGCACGAGGTAGATAACGATACAAGTAGGAAGATAACATCAAGAGTTGGACAAACATCAATCTGACAGAATGTACAGTCAAGGCAAGAGACAGATAATGTGAGACCCATTGCAGCCAACCTTCATTGTGGAGACGGCACCTGATTGATTTGTTGAACAGATGTTTTGAATACGTTAAGGAGTTGAGTTGAGTTAGGAAGCGACATCATTGCACTCAAGACATTCCCACACGCGCTTTGTCCTCTCGTTCAACAGATAGAGAAGAGTCATACTGCTAATCGTACCAACTCCTATCCGATTGAAAGTTCTTCTTGTCTTCCCTCTCAGTGTTAAGATACGTCCAGAACCCCTGCCTCTCCCCCGCCATATCAGTCTCTCCACATACGCATTCTCAATCTTTCCCATCTCTTTCCCCACCTGCTCACACAGGCACCCGACCACTCTCCCTTGTCCAAATGTAATCTACCACCTAGAGGTGCATTCCCTGCCAGCCTATCAGCCTGCACACCCCTCCCCCCCCCCCCCCCCCACCCCCCGCACTCCCGCATGATCAGGGCAGAAAATCCATATAATTCTCACAATCTGTGACCTCTGAAGCGAGGCATGCCATTCTAAATTTAACATATCTTTCTCCACCTTACTAAGCATACTCCTGATGAATACAGCGCTCCAGCACCTGGTCATTGCATTTCACTAATATCTAATATATTTATATTTATCCTTTCGATTTCCTTCTCGGCATTTTCTAGCCTTCCAGTTTGAATAAGTGTTTTGTAGGTCTGCGGAAACTATCGATTAATTATTCGATTAATCGTTAATATTTATTAACGATTAATTTTTTTTAAACGATTAATAGAAAGCTTTACCCCTATCAATTGAGTTGCAAAATTGTACTGAGTCACCATTGTGTAAGCTGCAGCAAGTTGTACCAACAAGATGGAACAGTATTTTTATTATGCTACAGTCTTCTGCCAGCTCCCTGGCCTAGGTGTTTGCGTCTTTCTGCGTAATCCCATATACTCTCGTGAGTAGCGTGACGTTGCGCTAGAATCGGTAGCGGTTCTCGCCGTGTCAGTAACTTAGGGGTATGTGAGCCGGTCGCTCAGAAAGCAACGGCAAACTATTGATCGTAATCTTGCCAAGAGATCAACAATCAGCTGAAAGATGCTGATGTTGACAGCGATGTCCAGTAAAGGATATCCATCCATTCATCATGTGCCATGCCGATAAGCGTGGCCGGTCATGTTTTGCCATCTCACTCGATGACAAGAGTCTGAATCAGCTCCGTGTTTCTGTCTCGACCATGCAACGTGGCCAACCCATCCAGGTATTTACTTCTAGGTCTTCCCTTTGGTCTGTTCCCTTCGATCTTGCCAGTTGTCACCAAGTTCTCCAATTAATTTCTTCTCATAACATGCCCAAAAAAAGTTGACTGACTACGTCTAATGTCTCTAATCAGGTTACGATCTTCATTTGTTTCTTGAAGGACTTGTTCATTGGTTTTTCTGTCTGTCCATGGTATTTTTTGCATTTTCCTCAGAAACCACGTTCTTACAGCCATCAGATGTTTTTCAGCCTGACTGCTCATTGTCCAAGATTCACATCCATATAAAAGTATAGGTTCTATGTAGCACCTCAACACTCTTTTTCTCGTTTCAGTTGACATCTTTTTATTGGTCAGTATATTTTTAATCTTGCTAAAGTTACTTTTGTCATGGCGATTCTTGTTCTAATCTCTTCAAGGCATCTCCCATCAGATGTTATTATTGTTCTGAGAAAATTGTACCTATTCACTTGTTGAAGAATATTCCCATTTACATTACATTACATTGTGGTATTTCATTCTTCCTAGTGACGACAATAATCTGTGTCTTTTTACAATTTAATTCTAACGCTAGTTGATCACTGTGTGTAACAAACGCATCTACTAAATGTTGCAGGTCCTGTTCATTATCTGCAATCAAGACTGTATCATCTGCATATCTAATGTTATTGATGCATCGTCTCCCATTGTTGATTCCTTCCATATCTTCTATATTTCTGAAAATAATTTCACTGTACAGGGAAAACAGATCTGGAGACATTACACATCCCTGTCTCACACCTCTCTTAATAGGCTGAAATTGGCCTACTTCATTATCAACTCTTATGGCAGCTTGTTGTTTCCAATATATGTTTTTTACAAGTCTAAGGTCTTATCCATCAATTTGTAGATCTTCAAGCATCCTTATCATGTCGACATGTCTCACTTTATCGAAAGCCTTTGTGTAGTCAATAAAGCAAACGTGTAGATCTTTGTTTACTTCTATAGAACGTTCGATTACGGTTCCCAGTATATACACAGCATTTACTGTACCCTTGCCTGCTACAAACCCACATTGTTCTTCTCCTATTTCATGTTGTATTTTCCTCCTAACTCTTTGCATGATAATTCTTAGCAAAATCTTCGTGATGTGACTCAGTATACTGATTGTTCGATGTTGATCACATTCCAAGGCTCCTGATTTTTTGGGGATTGAAATAAATACAGAACTACATAATTCATTATGTATATTTCCAGTATCATATGTTGTATTAAGCAGACTGGTAACTTTATCTATTCCATATTCTTCTAAAGCATTAATCATTTCTGTTGTGACGCTGTCTGAACCAGGGGTCTTACCAGATTTCAGATGGTTAAGAGCATTCTGAACCTCCATCTTCAAAATTGATGGTCCTTCATTATTATTTTGAACATCGTACTGTTCGTCTCTGTTATCGTCATAAAGGTTTTTCACGTAATTTGGCGATACATGTAAGATCTGATCCTTTTCTATTATGAGTCTTCCATCTTTCGTCTTCAGGCAGCGTGCTGATGTACGTGTTCTTTGATTAGTAAGCTCCTGAATTATTTTGTGCATTAGTTTCGTATTCTTACTGTTGTGTTATTTTTCAATTTCTCTGCAATTTTCCTCAAGCCATGCTTCTTTTGCCTCCTTACATAAGGTTCTGACTTTTCTGAGAATTTCTTCATATTTGGCAGGATTACTTTTGTTCTGTCTTCTTGTTTCCATTAGTTGTAAAATTTCTTCATTCATCCATGTCTTACGGCCCACTTTCTTTAATTTTGGAATAGTTTTTTTTTTTTTTTCAGCTGCACAGCTGATTGAATTCTTCAGCATTGGATATGCGAATAAAAAAGAACCAAAAAAACGTCTTCTACAGTAGAATGACAAGCGTTAACTGTCTACATGTCAGATGAAAAGAAGCAATACAAAGGTCCAAAACTGTCAGATTCGGACTGGGAGAAGATTTTGAAACATGTCAAAGTTTTGGACTTATTCTGTCAGACCATGGTCCTGCTTGGCGGTTATTATGTTTCATGTAGCTGTGTATTGCCACTGCTGTCATCGTTGACAAAGCATATGACTGTACACGATGATGATCCGGGCTACATAGCTAAATTTAAGGCAGCATGTATTAATGACTTCAGTGAACGTGTGGCTAATATGATAAGTATTGACATACTACGGATTGCAACAGCACTAGATCCACACTACAAATACCTGACGTGTTTGTCAAAAGATGCAAAAGAACGAACTTGGTCAAATATTTAACAACAAATAGCAGTTGATGTTCATAATGAGCAGATGGAGACTGCTGCAACGAATGATACTGACATTGACAATTAAACTATATGTGGACAAAATGAAAAGTGTATTACGCTAATGGGGTCTGACTCGGACACGGAAGATCACGTCAACAGCTCTTCTGATGAATTGTTGCGTTATAAATGGATAAGAAAGTTGCTGAATCGGTTGACCCTTTGCAATGGTGGGAACTTAATGAACGTCGATATCCAAAATTGGCATTCCTTGCCAAGACCATTCTGTGCATACCGGCTACCTCAGTTCCATGTGAACGATTGTTCAGCTCTGCTGGTTAAATTGTTAACAAGACGCGCTCGTCACTTGAACCAAGTACTGCCAACATACTCGTCTGTTTGCATAGCTGGTTATTAGATGACGTATGAACAAGGCAATCCAGTGTTACTTCGATTTTTGACAAATACGACTATAATGCGAGTCATGTGACTATAAATTTTTTGTTTTAATCAAAATTAACTATTAATTAATCGTTAATTTTTCAAAAGTTAACTATTAAATGTAAATTAATCGTTCGCAGCCTTAGTGTTTTGTCATTTCATGCACTAACAATTAATCTATTTTTAACATTAATTTGCATACAGTCGGATGATGACGATCTGGTATCACCTGTAGCACATGATGCTCCCAACACCCGGAGTGTTTCCACTGGAATCCCATTAACGTCGCTAACGTGATCGAATTTGTTTTGAGGCATGATTAACCTGGGATAAACACAAAGTTTAGAGTATGGTTGACTCCACTAGCTATTGTTTACAAAAGATAGACCCTATAAGGCAGCGGGGGCCAGAGATTATGTATTGCGCCTCTTACTCGCTGATGGCCATGCCACAGAGTTTTGAGATATTTTACAGAGATAGCTGCCCCACCAACTAACTCGCCTCCTCTCGATGACCACTGCTTGTGTTAGGCCTGAAAGCATGGAAAAATAGGTGGCTAATCATTCCCTTACTTTCACAAGCACGAGTCCAGATGTCGAACACACTCCCGGCTGTGCTCATGACATTCTCAGTGAAGTTCGATATCAACTTCACTGACGCTTCCACTGCTTATTCAACATATTTGCAGCTAACCTCTGGGGAAAAAAGGTAACTAGAGGTCACACCACCACCCGTCACCCTCTGGGGGTGCATGGTAGTAGCACAGACTACTACATAGACTGCTAATATCTTCAAGCGATCATTGATTTAATAGAACCAGAGAAAGTTGTTAATAATTTACAAATTGGTCAAGTACGTCGGTGAAAATGACCAAGCGATCCCGTGCATCCATTGTGGACGAACATTTACAGCGCGAAATTGGTCTGATCAGACACAATCGCTACTGCCACGGATTGTAGTTATACTGTTCAAAAAAAAAAAAAAAGAAACGCAGCATTATTGCAGTTTTACATGGAAACTTGTACCAACATTTCATTGACGATGCTGGTTCGCCCACTGCAGTCGGTTCTGGCGATGCCTGTCCGTAAAATCAGGACTTCTGTAGGGTCTTCTAGACCAAAGACCAGCGACGTGCAGCAGATTCCTGACCGTTTGATCTGAAATTCGCCGAGCTCCTGGCATTGACTGGACTAAGGAGGAATCATGGCATGAGTACAATTCAGGTAACTACGAGAAGTTAATGACCAGGTGTACACAGTCGATAGGTTGACTGATGTCCAATCAGCGAATATCTTCTTTTTTTTTAACAGTATATTATGACCTCGTTAAAGCATAATGTAACAAACTATCGTCTGTCCAGACGGCAAGATACCAGTCAAGAAAGAAAGAAGCCTACTAGGGTCTAGCAAACAGGTAGGGGATAGGGAATTTATTTGATCCTAATCAAAAATGCTCACGAAACGAAGGAGGCAATTGAAAGAAAAGGGTTAGTCACAGGCGCAGGGGCGCAAATTACTCCTCCCGACAACGATTAAATGCAGAAGTGGAAGACACAACAAAACACAAAACAAAACACAAAACAAGTTTGCGTTTAGTTTATGCACTCTAAACAGTGAATCAGCTAATGCTGCATGTGTGTAAAACAATCACTTCATCCAATCTGATTCACATAGATTAATATCGCAGTATTTTTTTCTCTTCCAAGGTCATGGTCCTTATTCACACGTATTTGATGGTAAAGTTGTACCACAGCTAGAGAAGCCTAAGACTGGCTCAGAGGACAAGAAAAAGAAATGGAGTGTCAGTAATTACGTTACATTATATATATATATATATATATATATATATATATATATATATATATATATATATATATATATATATATATTCGTGAGTGTGTGTAAGTGTGTGTGTGTGTGTGTGTGTGTGTGTGTGTGCGCAATGTAAATTTATCTGGCCCCTATCTTAAGAAGACTTCCCATGCTGATGGTACCTAAGATAGCCTGCTATGAAGTCTGCTTGCAGGACCGTCTATGATACAGAGAGGCGGCCGCATCAGGCGGCACCGTAAGGGGGCTTCATAAGAGGGCGGCATTTCAAAAGAAAAAAACAGCATGTAAGGGGCGGCATTTCGAAGACGTCCATCATACTGAGAAAATCGACCGCACTTTACAACAGGATGAGAACACATGTACGTTGACATCCACGGAAAACACGACAAGCAACAAGCTTCCTCCTCTCACTCCTCTTTATCTTCAACTGGTAATATAAAGATGGATACATTGGTTAACGTTGCCTCAAACTGTATTGATGTTATAGTGAATTCTTTTTTGTGTGTTTGTTTGTTTGTTTGTTTGTTTGTTTGTTTTGTTATTTGGTTGTTGTTTTTTATTTGGTTGTTGTTGTTTTTTTTTTGTTTTTTTTATACATAGGCTTCAAAAATCTAAGTAAGCGGTGTGTTAAAACAAAAGTGTGCTACATATATTTACTTTAAACTTGTGTCCGTGATACGAATAACAAAATCAGACTATTTGACGTCTTCTACCAAACTGCTGGATGTGCTGGCTCAGGCAGTATCCTCGCCAACATGGCTCCAATCTACCAACAGCATGCTGTAAACAAACTTCAGTTCACGATAACATGTGGGGCTACTTTGAACTCGCACGACGGCAACATTCATTATATGTCATTATTAGAAGCTCTGATCCTGCTACTTAGGAAGTTAGGCCAACAATTCATCGGCCTGTCTTATACTTCTTGACACTGTTGTTTATTGTCCTCTTGGAGCTGTATAACATAATTTGCAATAACCTACTCTAAGCAATGTCCTCTCGTTGACAGTTCTATATGATTATATATACTTTTCATTCATTGTTACTAACTTGGGTACCCTTCGTTTTCTGTTCCATTATTGTCTTATAATCCCCTCTATGTCCTTAAGTTCCCTGCCATTGGATGCTTACTCTTGGTTCACTACAACCCGAATTATTAGCCATCTGATCTGTCCTTTCTTCCTACTTTGTTGTGGTAGTGTCAGAATCTCGAATGTCTCCAACCGAGATGCAGGAACATCGTTACGCCCGCCAGGCGAATAGTCCCCAACCGGGATGCAGTAACATCGTTACGCCCGCCAGGCGAGTATTAGTTACCTGCCCGCAGGTTGCTGGCTGACGCGATAGCCAGCGGTCAGACAAGGACAAAGCAAGACGCACGCAGTCCTCGTGCGTCCATCCACAGATGGCAAGCGCTTTGCGAGAAACAGACAGACAGCTGGGGTACTCGGACCAGACAGGACGTGTGGGTAGAGAAAGGCTTTGTGTAGTTCTGTGCCCGAAAGTCGAGTGCTTGTACATTTTGTGAGATAGACTGTAAGCTGTGGGTTGTCTGTAAGTGTATTGATGTATAATATATGTATTGTAATGATCATCACATGCCAAACTAGATCGTATTGCATGTGATCTGTAAATAAATCCATTGAACTTCGTGTCGTTGTGTCTCAAGTCCAATCATGTTGTACTTGTACTTGTCTCACATGTGTTAGGTATAACGAGCCAGGTTTAAGACCCTGACATGTGTGAACGTGGTGGCATCGTCCGACTTTAAATTAATTAAGATTTGAACCTAGATTTGTGAACGTGAGGATTTTTGTCCAGCTTTAATGTACATTTAAATGTCAACGTGAAGGCTCATCCTCATATATATTATTACATTTGCTTGAATATGGAGGCTAGATGTGAACGTAAAGTACATACATTTGTTTGATCTTGTAAACGTGTAAAACATCAGTGATTGTGTAACTTGTCGCCATTTTGACCTTGTCGACATTGTAAAATCGTCGCCATTGTAACCTTGTCGCCATCTTGTAAACTTGATGTATATGGTTTACTGAATGTCATCTTGATGTAAGTGATGTGTCATCAGTGTTGTAGAGTGTTGAGATATAGTTAGATTGTCTTTGTGAAGTTAGTTGTGGAAAGCAGAAAGTTTCGGAAAGAAAGTAACTTGTGGTTTTGAAAAAAAAATTGTTGACTGACGACATTACGACCTACAATTACACTCAACGCCATACAAACCTAATCACAACTTAGTGACAAGCATACACACCACATCAGATAGACGCTAATTTATTTCCTCCAAAAACAAAGCAGGTTTTCTGTGCCATCTGAAACCCTTGCCCGTAGAGGTCATTTGTGTTTTGAAGTAGCGACCCTACATTTCCTAGCCCTGGTTTGAACCGTTCTCCACCGCATCCAGTACACTTGAGTATATTTTTCTTTCTATATACTTTCGGATGCAAATTTGGGCACAAATTGTAAGTTGAACACAATTGTAAATTTTTCACATTACTAACACGGTGTAACTAATTGTGTGTCTGACAACTTCTTTGCATTTACATTTTCCATCATGTCTTCATTAAACGACTTCATCGAGATGGGTTTAAAGTTAAAGTTAACTGGTGATGAGTTAACAAAGTGGAGTGAAAGAAAATACTCTGAATACCTCCTAGTACAGGAAAAAGCTAACGAACGCGAGGAAAGAGCGGCGGAAAGAGCATTAAAGCAGGCAGAGACTGAAAGAGCTGCCAAGCAAGTAGAGGCAGAAACAGCCTTAAAGCAGTCAGAGGCAGCAACAGCATTAAAGCAGGCAGAGGCAGCAACAGCATTGAAACAAACAGAGCTAGAATTAGCTGCAAAAACAAAAGAAGCAGAGTTAGAATTAAAGAAGGCAGAAATAGCAGCTCAAAGTAAACGAGAAGAGCTCGAATTACAACTAAAAATTTAACAACTTGAGACTGAGACTGCCATAAACAAAGAATCTAAGAAAGCTGAAAGACTGGAGAAAGAAAACCAGTACAAAAAGTACCAAGGTATTGTCAGAAATTATACCTCAGGTGACTGCATTGCAGCGTTCACCCAGAATTTTGAAACCTTAATGGACCATTACCAGGTCCCAATGTCTGAAGGGAATATTATTTATATGAGGAGTTTGTCAGGGGAGCCTCTGAAAGTCATAGAGACTATCACCAAAGACCTCAGAAAAGATTACCATTATCTAAAATCAAAGATTATGGCACATTTTATGCTAGATGAGGCAGGTTACAGAGAACAATTCAGCAAGTTGAGTCCAAAACCGACTCAAACGTTCTCTGACTACCTCTGCTTAGTCCGAGACGTATTTACAAAGTGGTCTTCGGCAGCTAGGATAGATAGAGATTATCAGAAATTAGAAGATCTTATCATCAGGGATAAAGTCATCTCATCCCTTCCATCAGCATTTTCAAAATTTTTGCAAGAGAATGAAGGTATGAATATAGATCAGATTGAGAGACGTGGTTCGGCTTATTATACAGCCAATAAACATTGTTTTGCTAGTGAAGCTACTGATACAAACTTTGTAGCATCGGCTAACTATGAAAAACCTCTTTCAGAACCCTATAATAGGCAAAAACCATATAAGCCTACGTCTGAGAAATACAATCATTGTAGATATTGTAACTTTTCACACCACCAAGGTGAGATGTGTGACAAGAACCCAGCATATCTTACATATCTACAGAACATCATAAATAGCCAAGATAAGGAACGTAAATCCTTCAAAAAGGCACGTACATGTTTCCTCTGTAAGGCGTACGGGCATTATCGTCATGCTTGTAAAGGAAGGCAAATGACCAAGAAAGCAAATGCCGCCTTATTTGATAGTTCATCATCAGATGAAGAACAATCAGAGAAACACCCTGTGAACTCAGCACAGGCTTTTGACATGTTTAACGCAAATAAATGTACTGTTTGTAATACCTTTTATGAAGATGGCATTTTGACATGCGGCCACTCCATTCCTATTGCCAATGAAGAAGCTAATTTGGTAATAGATTCCAAAGGCAGAATAAACATCCACCAGGGATATGTGAATGGCAAGCCTGCTACAGTCCTTCGGGACACCGGCAGTTCACTTATTGGACTAAAGAGAAAGTTCATAATGCCTACAGACTATACAGGCAGGCACGTAACATGCAGAACATTCTCTGGAAATATTGAAAAGTACCCATTAGCATTGGCATATATTCAGACACCTTTCCTCACTGGGAGAGTAAAATGCGCAGCATTAACTAACCCTGTGTGTGATATTATCATTGGAAATTTACCAGAGGTGAATGATATGCCTCATGATATAACATCTGTTTGCATTGATGAGAACATAACATCATCACCATCACATTTCATCATTGATAATGTTGTATCACCAAATGAATGTATGGTAGCTAATGTAGCACTAAGATCTCATGAAACCATTGATCAAACTGTTTCATCACCATCTGATATCATTGAATGTGTTAACGCAGTAACTAGAGCTACTGCTAGAGTGCAAGATGAAATTAATCAAACTGAGGCTATAGAAATGCTTAGCCCAGTGGTACTACCTCCTAAAACTATGAAGGAGACTTTTGTAACAGCCCAAAAGGCTGATCCTTCATTGTCTAAATATTTTAATCTGATCGGCCAAAAGCCAAAGGTAACCAAAAATGCAAGATGGCATTTTGCTTTGAAAAATTGCATCCTCAACAAGTACTATACCAGAGGTGATAGCACAACAGAGCAAACTGATTTGCCAATTGAATACCGTAAGCAAGCCTTACATCTTGCCCATGATATACCTCTTGCAGAGCATATGGCATACTCTAAGACCAGATCAAGATTACTAACACAGTTTTATTGGCCCAGATTCTGCAATGACATTAAGCAATATTGCAGAAGTTGTGACATCTGCCAAAAACTAGTGAAGAAAGGTAAACACCCACAGGCAAAATTACAAATTACTGACTTAGCCAGTCGACCTTTTGAGAAAATATCTGTCGACATAGTGGGCCCTCTTAATCAAATAACAACCAGAGGGAATAAATATATTATTACCACCATTGATTTATGTAGCCGCTGGCCTGAAGCGATTCCGTTAAAGAACATAACTGCCAATGATATAATGGAAGTTTTCTTCCATATATTTTCACGGATAGGATTTCCAGACACTATCCTATCAGATAGGGGAAGTCAGTTCATTGCCACATCTACTCAAGCTTTCACCAAAATGTTAGGAGTGAAACAATGTTTTAATTCTCCATATCACCCTCACTCAACTGGAATCATAGAGAAGTTTAACGGTGAGTTAAAGCATATGCTTACTAAAGTCACGCAAGAGCATCCCAACAACTGGGACATATATTTGCCTGCTATACGTTTTGCTTATCGCGAAGTGCCACATTCTAGTACTGGATTCTCTCCTTTTGAACTTATCTATGGTGCCAAACCACGTGGCCCATTGAGTATCTATCATCAAATGTTAACTGAAGCCACTCCTTTACTTAAACCCACATCATCATACGTATATGTTACATCATTGCGTGAAAGAATCATCAAATCTTGTACAATTGCAAAAGAAGCACTGAAACTATCTGGTGCTACATATAGACAATATGCAGACAAAGGTAACAGGACAATAACGTTGACACTTGGACAGGACGTACTTCTTCTCTTACCTAGTGACCGACACTTATTGACTGAGTCTTGGCAAGGATCATTTAAAGTAATAAGACAGATTTCAGCTGTAGACTATGAGATTCAAATAAAAGACAAACATAAAATATTCCACATTAATATGCTAAGACCATACTACAACAGAGAAAACGAACAAGACGATACAACAGCTTGTACAGTGATAATAGACCATGAAGATGACGAAGATAGTGACGAAATTCCAACGCCTGCATTAGACACGACAAGCTGCTTGAAAGAAATCAAAATAAACCCAAACCTAACTCAAGCAGAAACAGACAGCTGCAAACATCTCATAAACAGTACAACACCATCTTCTCCAACAACCCAGGACAAACAGAATTAGTACAACATCACATCACGCTCACTTCAAACACACCCATAAAATGCAGACCTTACACCATTCCAGTGCATTACAAAGAAAACTTACATCAGGAAATCATTAGCTTAGAGAAAAACAACATCATTAGACGATCTCAATCACATTTTTCATCTCCAATGGTCATGGTACGCAAAAAGGACAACACGATAAGACTCTGTGTCGACTATAGAAAATTAAATAAAATAACACTTTTAGATCTAGAACCAATGTCCAACTCTGAAGATCTACTGACAGAACTGACAGACTCTAGATTCTTTACGAAGTTAGATATGACGAAAGGTTACTGGCAGATAACGGTAGACGAACAGAGCAGACATCTGACAGCATTTGCCACACCTTGGGGACTGTACGAATGGTGCAAACTTCCATTTGGGCTTGTCAATGCCCCAGCGACATTCGTACGTATGACACGACTTTTACTAGTGGACATACCAAATATTATCTGTTACATGGACGACATTTGTGTTCACACAAAGACAATGACAGACCACATAAAGACATTACAACAGACATTTTAACGGATCAGACAGCACGGACTGACGGTAAAGCCTACAAAAGTAGACATAGCCTATCAGGAAATATCCTTCTTGGGGTACAAAATATCTAATGGCTTTGTCACGACAGACGATAACATCGTGTCCAAAATACTGAAACTCTCACTTCCGACTACGAAAAAGCAAGCCAGAAGTGTGTTAGGACTATTAAATTATTATAGACAGTTCATACCAGATTTTGCTGAACTAACTGAAAAATTTACTAACCTACTAACGAAAGATCAACCTGAAAAGATTGTAAACAATGAATGCCTAAAATTTGCATTCCAGAAAGTGTTATCTTATTTTTCTGAGAATAGTTTAAAGAATCTCATTCTCAAATTGCCAAATTTACATATTCCTTTCAGATTACGCACAGACGCGAGCTCCGTGGCGATTGGAGCAGTTCTGTTACAGGAACATGATAACATTCTACATCCTGTATACTTCGTCTCGAGAAAATTAAAACCAAGAGAACGTGCTTGGTCGACACCACAGTTGGAAGCCCTTGCTCTAGTGGTGGGTATAACTAAATTGTCCAGATTCCTCCTGGGACGTCATTTTATTGTGGAGTCCGACAATAGCCCATTAAAATTTATTACTTCAGGAGTACCTACCAACCAAATGATAGCGCGCTGGTCTCTTAAGCTTCAAGATTACAGCTTTGAAGTTCGACATATCGCTGGCAGAACAAACACGATTGCCGATCTTTTGTCCCGTTGTCCGACCGACCCAGTAAGCACTAATGTCTGAGTGCAGTGGTTTTAAATACACTCAGACCAACACAGCCATCAGTGAAGTTTTTTTTTCACGAAAGCTGTGTATGTCTACTATGTGATGTGATAGGGTTCATTCCCACTATATATAGTTTTCTTATTTTATTATTACTGTAGTAATTGTCGTGAATAATTGTGTAGCGTGTGGTAGAAAGCGAACAATATTAATTGTACATATTACGAAACAAAAACAGTGCCACATTCGCTCTGAACTTACCTCAAGCGAATAATCCAATTTATCAGTGGTATCTGCGAGTGGAACATATCCAGTGATATTTTAATCCGTGTATGAAAGAGTGAACTGAACTTTGACATTTACACCACTGCAGTCAATCGAAATCCAGACGTTTTCCAGCGAAACAACCAACACATGAACTATCAGAACAGTTACATTCCGAATTGCTACATCAGACCGGAACAAGTGTGTTATAGAAGTTTCAACATCAGCTGTTCGTGTGTACTTCCGGATAATTTATAAATTTAGATCAAAATTAGCAGACGATAAACGAAACCTTAAAAAGTTATGACGCTTCTAAAATATTTAGGAATCACCAATTTCGAATACACGAATTGTGTATTAATATTTTTTTCAACTAGTGTAAACTTAGAATCATATCTTGATTAACTTATTCATACTATCGACATTTTTTCGCTTGTATGGAAAAACATCAAGCTATGACGCCGAGAAATAGAAGAATAATTGTAATATATTAGATTTGATAATTTTTGAATTTATGTCCCTTTCATTTAATTGTTATTACATTATTACACCAAGGGCGGTAAATTGAAATATATGCGAATATGTGTTGTATATAAATAGCCATGTTATTACACCAAGGGCGGTAAATTGAAATATATGCGAATATGTGTTGTATATAAATAGCCATGTTGTTGCCAGATTGTTAACACGCCAAGAAGTCGTCAACTGGGCATGGTATAGGGTTACCGACGTTGTAGACCGACAGAAGAGCTCCTGGCCAAATGAGGTCAGAGCTCGACCGTTGAATACGGCTTAGATAAAGCCGTATTACAGTCTTACCCGATGTTTTTTGGTTCAAAAAGCATATTATTATTTTTTTTTTAGAGGTTGCGAGGTAGTTGCTTTGAAAGCTGGTGCTACCGATCTGACTGGGTCAATATTGCAACTAAGGTGATCATCCATCGAGAGGATGAAACTTGGCAAGTGGTAAAGATTGAACACCACATGTCTTAAACTACAACTTGCATTTCTTATGTATTTCTATGCCAATATGTGTATTCTTATGTATTTCTATACCAATGTATATAAAAACAGAAAGGTCGATTCTGACATGGTTAAAATATTAACCCGGTATGTATATAAAGTATACATAAAAGATGACATCTTTCATGAAGAAGCCCCGGGGGAGCGTGTCAGAATCTCGAATGTCTCCAACCGAGATGCAGGAACATCGTTACGCCCGCCAGGCGAATAGTCCCCAACCGGGATGCAGTAACATCGTTACGCCCGCCAGGCGAGTATTAGTTACCTGCCCGCAGGTTGCTGGCTGACGCGATAGCCAGCGGTCAGACAAGGACAAAGCAAGACGCACGCAGTCCTCGTGCGTCCATCCACAGAGGGCAAGCGCTTTGCGAGAAACAGACAGACAGCTGGGGTACTCGGACCAGACAGGACGTGTGGGTAGAGAAAGGCTTTGTGTAGTTCTGTGCCCGAAAGTCGAGTGCTTGTACATCTTGTGAGATAGACTGTAAGCTGTGGGTTGTCTGTTAGTGTATTGATGTATAATATATGTATTGTAATGATCATCACATACCAAACTAGATCGTATTGCATGTGATCTGTAAATAAATCCATTGAACTTCGTGTCGTTGTGTCTCAAGTCCAATCATGTTCTACTTGTACTTGTCTCACATGTGTTAGGTATAACGAGCCAGGTTTAATACCCTGGCAGGTAGCAAGTCTGTTATACCCTTACTATGGAATGTTTATGCAATTGGACACTTGTCTAACCTTTCTAGAAGGTTTCTAGACGAATTTGAATTGCACTGTGGAATCCACTATAGTTTGACAATGTTGACAGGAGGCTGACCAAGAATTAACTTACGACCGTATTTCCCACGTACTGATATGTATTGCAACTGGGCAAAGGTGGTAAAGCTTGATCTTTTGTACTCTCCTATCTAATTTTAAGTTCTGTTATTAGTACTTTGACCCGACATTGACCTGGCACAAGAGTACTGGCCTTCTGATTTGGAGATACACATCTTTTTTTTCCCCACTGCGCATTTCAGGACACATCCGTGACTCTAATTGTAGTACAATGTGATGACGTTTTGACCTAAGTACACTATACTCTATGCTTCAGTCATTCTGTAACAATGTCTCGACCATTTTACCTTTCTGAGACTCTTCGGAGGCGATCCCACCCGGGTATTGACTCGCAAGTCCCTTTCTCCTATTATGGGTTTGCACCCTAACTTCCAGCTTCGACATATTTTGAGCCTCTTTTCGAACTTATCCTACAAATAGGCCGCGGTGAACATTGCCTAACCGGTGCTGTACATGCTTAAATTATCACGGTACCTTCCATTCAACCTTGAGAAAGTTACCCAAAGGAGCGGAAGCAGCCAGTTCATTAGCCTGTTTATTTTTTTTGCATACCCGCATGACCGGGACATGTCAATTTTTTTAAATTCTTCATTTTCTCCATTCGTCTCCGTTGACGTGCTCCTTCTTCGTGCCCCGTTCACGGCGCCGCACTCTACTAGGAAGCCGATTCTTCCTTTACGTTTCTGGACCCACCTCTTAGTCTCTGCAGCTGAGTGAGTGCGACTTACGGATGATTACCGTTATGTTATGGGGGTTGGACTTCAGCCGACATTTGCATGGTTTGACTGCACTCAGATTCACCACCCACGCGCGGAGGAAAGGCTAAAGATCTTCTAAAGTAGTTCTGCAGTTACCGGTTCTAACCATGCTAGTTCTGAGACTCATCTCACTTCAGGTTCCAACAATTCCATAGCCAGCACGAGGCCTTTTCGGCCGACTCACACAATTGCTTTTGGGCTCGAGTTCTTGCTTGTCCTTTAATGCCCACTCGTTTTAGCACATCATACACAGAGTGGGAAACTAAACCTCTGGCGCCTAACTCAACGGCGAATAGCCTGACGGCGTACTCTTCCAGCTTAAGACTTGCGACCATGTCTTCGTACTTCTTCATTTTGTACGTATGCTGCTCCTCAATATTTGACTCATAAGAGACAGCCAGTTCAATCAGCAATAGATGCTTGCTATATATATGTCACTTGTGATCGTGTTCTTGTGAAGCTTACCGATTCTACTTTTTATTTTTTAAATTTTTGATTCAATCATTTGTTACGAACATGCTGTGTCCGTTTTGTTTTTTCTCTCACAAAGATTTGTGTGTTTGGTAATATATTTTTTTTTCTAAAACGCCATCGAATAAAATAATGTATTATATCTTCCAGCACGAAAAAGCCTCCGTCCATTTATTTGACTACATTTATAATAAAGAAGAACACAAGACAGTCAGAGATGCATTTGAAACATATTGCCTTGATGAAAGAGAGAGAAATTTCATCAAAGCATTGATAACAGGCGAGAGTCCCGAGGTATATTGTTTACTTGAGCAAATCTTACTCAGATCATTGGTTTTATGTGTACTACTGTTAATTAGTAAATGTTTAGGGACATAACACCAGCATCACCATCATCATCAAGTGCCCTGCCAGCTGGCATAGCGATCATGGCTCTCCGCAGATCTCGGTCTTTGGTGTACTAGATCAACTCTGTTGCTGATATTCTTGCATGCTACCGTCTCAATCCATACAGCATCATTTCTCCTGGTCTGCCGCTGCATCTCTTCCCCTTGATCTTTCCCGTTGTCACGATGTTTTTCAATGCCTCTCTTCTCATCACATTACCAAAGAAAGTTGTTTATTTCTTTCATACTGTTGTACATAATGTTCTAGTTTCATTAGCCTCTTTCAGGCAATCATCGTTAGTTACTTTGGCAGTCCAAAGAATTCTCAACATTCGTCTTAGGAACCACACCTCGGCTGCTTCCAAGTTCTTCCTAATTTGTTCATTTACATTCCAAGATTCACTGACATACAGCAAAACAGGTTTTATATGGCACTTCAGCCATCTCTTTCTTACATTCAATGATAGTGACTTATTGCATAAGATATTTTTCATTTTCTGAAATGCAGCTTGTGCTTGCCCTATTCTGCTCTTAATCTCTGTTGTAAAACTTCCATCTGATGTTATAAATGCTCCTAGGTATTTCAAATTATCCACTTGGATAAGAAGATTCCCTTCAATTTCCATTTCACAATTTGGTGTCACCTTTTATCTTTGATATCACCATTGTTACTATTTTCTTGATATTCAAGGAGAGTCCTTTCTTTGCCTCTCTGTTACTACTATGTCCAGCAATTGTAGTTCTTTTGCATTATTCGCCACCAATAATGTGTCATCTGCATAGCGTATATTGTTTATATTATAACCTCCTATTAGTATTCCGGGCTTCTCTTTAAACTCGCTCATTATTACTTAACTTAGAGTGAAAAGAGATCCGGTGACAAAATACATCCCTGTCTTATTCCTGGATGTTTTTTTTTTTATTTGTTCATAATTGCCCTCTTTATTTCCCATTTTAATTGCTGCTACTTGGTTCCAGTAAACATTATTTATTATTCTGAGATCTTTCTCATCAATGTTGATATCTTTCAACATTTTAATACGTTCATCATGTTTAACTTTATCAAATGCCTTTGTATAATCTATGAATCACAAATATATATATGTCTATTAGTGTTCGTAATGTACATATTGCACTGTTTGTACCCTTTCCTTCCACAAATCCATACTGTTCTTTACCAATTTCTATTTTTATTTTCTTTCTTGTTCTTCTCATTATAATTATGAGTAGAAGCGTAGTGACATGGTTTATAAAGTTAATTGTACGAACATCTTCACATTTAATTTGCTCCTGGCCTTTTGATATAGCTATAGAAACAGATTTCAGCATATAACTCGGTAAATATCTTTTTTTTTTTTTTTTTTTTTCCGCGTTTCCATCCTGTTTCAGGATATTGCGGTCAACACCAGCATCTTTCAGCTGTATGTTGATTCCTAGGCTAGATTACGCTCATCAGCACGCCACGACTTTCTGAGCGACCGGCTCCATACTCTCATAAGTCACTTTTGCGATTCGAACCACTGCTAATTCTCGTCGCGTCACGTGACGAGAGTATTCGGGGTTAGCGGAGAAAGCTGCTAACCCCTCGGCCACCGGTAAATATCTACTGATGTAAATATCATGGTTAATATATCTACTTCACATTTTCCCAGTACTTCTAATTCTTCTATTGTGATTTAATCTGGCCCAGCTGTTTTCTCTTTCTTCCTGTTTTACTGCGTCAGCGACTTCTTATTTTAAAATAGGTGGACTTTCTTCTGTTAATTCTTCCCTTTCTCTTATATGCTCATTACACCCCTTCCTCCAATAATATATTGCCTGTTTTTTTTATTTCAAACACCCTGTATTTACTCTTATTTTTCGTCCCGTGAGCTCACTGATGTGTCTATGCATATTTGTGTATCTTTAATAGAATTTTATTCAATTTTCTTGCACCGCACGTTTAACCAACTTCCTTTTGCCTTCACACATGTAGCTCTTATTTCTTTAATTATCTTATCATACTCTTGTTTATCATGTTTACCCTGTTTACTTTTGTCGATCAACATAACATATGATATCAAACATGTGTAAAGCTTAATGGAATTGCCTATTGTTACAAATGACTTTTGTAGAGATGAAGATAGAGATTTGTTTAGAATGGAGGACAATATAGTGCCCTGATCATACGACTTGAACACGTCTTTGGACTGACTGACCTCATGAATGTCAAGACTCAGGTGGTCATGTGAGATGTCGTGCCATGACTGCCCACGATTATAGGCATGCACATGATGATGACGATGATGTTGGTGATAATAATGATGATGTTGATAATGATGACAATGACGATGATGATTAATAGACGTGATTCTTGACAGTTTATGAACATGAGTATCGATTTTATAGTCTTTATGTAATAAATGTCACGTGCATTGGTGTGGGATGTAGATTTTAATCTAAGAGAATATTTTGTTAAAAGTGTCTAGGGGATTTAGGTTTGATTTTCTGGTCATTGCTAGAATGCAAGGTTATCATGGAATTCTACCATAAACACAAGAAGGAAAATACTTCACTCCTGTTCATAACTGTATTTATGAGTAATTCTCCATTCCCACTTATCACCTTATTCTTTACTATAGTGTTAGAGGATATTGATTGTTTACACATATAAACAACCACGGTTGAACAAATACCAACCTGGACATGACGTAAAGATCAACACTTTTGGACAAACAGTTCAGGCATTAAATCAAGATCTGCAGTAACATATAGACAAATGTAATGACCACTGTAAGCTTCTTGAATATGTCTCACTTGACATAGGTATACATTCCTTTGAAATATGACATATATACATTTTCATGAAATATGACAGCAGTCTACAATCACAAACATATATTGACCACACTGAAATACTGGAACAGGCATGGGATGAAATATGACAGATCATAGACACATTAAAAGTGCAATCCCCTGTTCATCCAAAATTCAACAATCTTCAAAAACCCACCAATACACATTTGGTTCCCAACACCATAGACCCTTAATGATTTTTAAAAAACATTGGCATGTGTTCAACAAAACACTACATTCATTACATAATATTAAACTAATTAATTAGTTGTTTACTGTCATATACTCTCTTGTTGTACGGTTCAGTGTTCATCTCCTATGTATATTAGATCCTATTCCCATTACCTGGGTACCGAAATAAATGCACCCAGTTGTGTTCCTAATAAGTATATCCACTGGTAATTGGCTGGTTAAAATCATACTTTATAATCCAAGAAATGAAATTACACACAAGCACGTAGAGCTAGAATTTTCGAATGCTCTGTTGCAAGTAGGCTCGGTGCCTTTGTGAAATTTTGAGACCTTGGTGGGTCTTACTTCCAGGAATTTCCACTTAAGCTCTGCAGAAGGTACTTTCCCATCTCACCATACACGGTGCCAAGTAGACGTCTATTCAGCTGCTCTGCTTCCGATATCAGAATCCCAATTATGTTCACAAAGATGTTACACCCACCAAGTCGCGAATCGATAACCCATGGCATTTAGGCTGACATTGGACCAGCAAAAAGTTAGTCGTTGTTATCTAGTCCAGTGTAGGAACTTATATGGCTGAGAGGCATCCAATTGTAGTATCTGTGACTATGCCCAGAATTGATCTATACATACATGTATCCGAAGATGAATAATTCCAGTACCAAACAGAGTCGTAAACAGTCCAATGATTTTTCTTTCTGCTGCAGGGGAATACATATTTACTCCACTAGCTTCATTCGGTGTCTTTGAGTTGGTATTCAGGTGTAGGATCTGTTTTGAACTTGGTGTTAGGGTACATTTCAGTTGGTAGTCAGGTATATAACCTGCTGTTGATGACTTGAGTCTTTCAGTTGGTGTTCGGATTATGACTTGGTGTTGACATTGTGGTTATCTTGGTGTAGTTCAGTGTCTTCTCAATTTCTTTGAGTTGGTGTTCGTATCTAGAACTTGGTTTTGAGTGTCTTGAAACCTTTGTTTGACTTTTGCTGCTTTGAGACATTCTTTCGAAGAATTATCCATTGTTGGATATCAACTTGGTAATCCAACCGACAGTTGAAGGGTTCTCACTGTTGCTAGTTTTAGTAACTGGTAGGATTTGCCTATAGTTTCACTGATGTTGCTGAGTGATGAGGCTTCAGGTGGTACTTCTCAGAAGTAAAGCAGACGATACCTGTTGTCAGTTACTCTGTAGATCTTTATCTTTGTCGATTGTTAGATACTGAAGTCCATCCTGGATATTCCTACTGAAGTAGGACATCAGCAATAACGTTGTCAGTCGCCTTCTAAATTGTCTTTTGCTGGCTTTTGCAGCTAATGAGTGCAGCAGTAAACATTTAGGTACTGGTCCAGACTTTGTTTAGGACAGGTTGCCATTTTCACTTTCTCCTGGCTTTTGACCCAGTTTCCAGTTGACAGTGATGCAATGCAGTCCTACAACCACCATTCACTAGTCTATAGACATGGATGACAAAGAATACAACACGAGCATTAACCTACTGTCGTATGTTAACATGGTTATAACACAATTACAAACAAAAAAGAAGGAGAAAGAAGTGGGTTTCTACGTTCCATCGTCTCTCGTCGCTTGGTGTTGAGCTTTCCTAGCTCTGATAGTGAGTGAGGTATCCTTTCACTCTATGTTTTGTTCTGAGATTGTTAATGGGAACTATTTGATGAGAAAAGCCATTCTGTCCATCCAAACATGTTGATATTGCCTCTCTCGTACTTGAAGAGAATAACCCATCCATAGGCTATTTTGTTTCCTTTCCTTCACTATAATCAGCATTAAGCCAAGGCTATTCAACATTGTCTTCTTGGGTACTGACATACTCAAGGATTCTTACATCAACATCATCATGTCCCCAGGGGTCACATTAAAATGTATATTCCCACAGTAAAGAGTAACAATCAGGACAGAATATAATTCTCATTACAGAGAAAAACAAACATGTACATTTCTCTGATATTAAGTACATGATAATCATAATAATAATACTAATCATAAAATTTAATGCAGGAGCCAATGGTTTTGAATTTCCTTATTTGTTAATCCACAAATTAGATTATTCTTTTTTTTCAGCTGCTTGCGCAGCATGGGGTTGGTGAACGCTGTGATATATTTTACCAGTTTCTGCTATTTTTAAGAGAATTTCTTATCTATTAGAAAGGATTTATGCAGTCTGATAAGTGTTCGGAACATATAATATTATTCCTGGTGTCCATCACCCTTGGTTCGGTGTGACTAAAGGTTTGGTTATATCATGCGTTTACTTTCTTTGTTCTTGAATTAATATTCTCAAACATGGCAATTTCCTAGCATCTTTATGAAAATATTACATGTCTATCACCCCTCTGGTGTGGTTACTAATATGTTAACAAGAAGTTTGTACCAAAATTCGGCACGAGAGTTCGAGTTACAGATTAGCAGGTGGCAAAGCAATTTATCCAATGAACTAGAGTCCAGAATATGCATATTCATTAGTATGCTCTTGCATGGATAAAATGTTTCTTGCAATGTCCTTAACCGTGAATCTACACTACATAGGATATTTACAAATTATAAGCATTGATAGTGAGTTATAGGTTCACAATGCATATAAGAGGTTTTACATAGGAATTAGAAATTGGTAAAAAATAAGTTCTCTACTATGATGTAAGATGTGTAATCAAGAGTCTGCTTCCACATTGAGAAAAGTTTCTGACCTGTGCTTCTTACATGAGATGAATACTCTACAGTACACATAATATTTATAGATTATAAGCATTGCTAGTGAGATATAGGTTCACAATGCCTATAAGAGATTTTAACATAGGAATAAGAAATTGTAAAAGCATAGGAAATATTTTGAAAGCGTGGTACAACCATGGCGCTCAGTAGTAAACATCAATCAGACTCCAGTTTACAAGAATTGTTGATTTATCATTTTAATCAATTCTTAATTAAACACATGGTATATGTACCTTATCAAAATACATAAATATGCATTAATTATGTAGATTTAACATACCAATTGCTGCAGAGAATGACATATTTTAGGGCTAAACTCGCCCATCCCCTGCCGGGGAGAGGCTACACGCGTCTTCTCTTTGTGCTGCACTGACCAAAAATGGACACTATAATCCCTTTGTTTTAAAAGATAGACGACTGTTGGACAGGTATTTTTCTCAATCGCCAGCCTAAATTTAACTAATGCCAAATAAATTTGGCTGTCCTACTTTTTTCTTCTCCTATATTAAGTAAGCTACTTAAACCGTAATTGTTAGGGATTGGTATTTTTAAGGGCGTCCATACCAGGATGTTGGTAGCGACGTTTTAGTATATCACAATTGGTTACATAAGGGTCGTTCATTTGAAACCCGTTCCAATGGCTTTATTACAAAATCATGATGGAAACATTAACAGGTGTGGTAGAATTAACAAATCATTCATTTTGAATGAATTACGCACCATGGGTTGGTCAGAAGAAGTCACCGTAGGCATTCAGGCAGGAATCCCATTGCTTAGGTAGGAGGCGAATCGTCTGCAAAAAAGAATTGTGGTTGCTCACTGAACCAAGTGTTTACCGCGTTCATTACGTCTACATCTGTGTGAAATCGTTGCCCCTTGAGAGCTTTATTTAGAGGTCCGAACAAATGAAAATCACATGGTGACAAATAAGGACTATAAGCTGGATGTTGCAGAATTTCCCACTTCTTCCAAGTTAATGCTTCCTGCACAATCTTTGCAACATGCAGACGAGCATTATTGTGCAACAAAATCACACTGTGAGAAAGCATGCCGGGTGATGGCTTTTTGCAGCTAGTCTAGTGTTTCCAAGTAGTGGGTAGAGTTGAATGTTGACACCAGGTTCTTTAAAGTCAGCCAACAATAGCCCTTCGTGGTCAAAAACATGCGCTCAGCATAACTTTACCAGTGGAAACCTGTAACATGAATTTTTTGGCTTTTGGTGATCCAGCATGCTTCCATTGCATGCTCTCTCTTTTGCTGCTCGGCTCAAAGTGGTGACACCATGATTCATCGCCTGCCACTATGCGGAAGAGAAATGCATCACCCTCCACTCTGTAACGCAACAAGTGGTTCAAACATCATCCCATGCGTTCCTCTTTTTGGTGGTCGGTCAACATTCGTGGTACCCACTCCGATATTGCAGTTTCTTACAAACGACCTTTTGAATTGTCCCAATTGACACATCAAATTCTTTCGTTAACGAACGTATGCTTTGACAACGGTTCATCTGTACTGCTGCATCAATTTTGGCGATGGTTTTTTTCTGTTACAACAATATACACTTGATCCGGCCGTCGAAGATCTGTCGTGAACTGACGTCCTTTCCGAAACATTCGTGCCCAGTCTGTCACTGTTGTCTTCGACACACATTTGTTACCGTAAGCTGCCAGCATTCTCGGATGAATGTCCACTGGTCGACATCTTTCAAATGAAAGAAACTGAATCACCGCTCTTTGAGCCTCTTTGGCAGGATTTTGGTTCAACCCGGCCATTTTCTTAACGGTCAGAAACAGAACCTTTTAGAATTATATACCAGAACTATATGCATCATGGAACGATAATCTTTTATTCATTGGTCATTACTTATCGCATGACTATGACATGATCATGTTCAACGTACGCAATTACGCGCGGTGCGGCACGAACGGATTTTAAATGAACGCTCCTAATATGATAATCCATCAATCAATCAGGCGCCGTCTCCACAATAAAGGTTGGATGCAATGGATCTCCAACACTGTCTGTCTCTCGCCTTGTCTGTACACTCTGTCAGGCTGATGTTCGTCCATCTCTTGATGTTATCTTCCCACTTGTATCATTGTCTACCTCTTGCTCGCTTGCCCTCAACCTTGCCCTCCAGTATGGTTTTATAAGAGTATCATGTCTTTTAACGTGGCCGAAATATTTCACTTGCCTCCACTTTATTTCTTTCATCAACTCTCTATTCATTCCCAGTTTCTCTAGAACCTCTGCTTTTGATTGTTTTTCTTTCCATAACATACGACATATTCTTCTATATATTCACATCTTCAGGGCTTCTATGCGACTTTCTAGTTGCTTGTTCAATTTCCAGGCTTCCGCGCTATACAGTAGCGTTGAATGTACGTAGCATTTGACAATTCTTATTTTTAATGCGTTATTAATCTCTCTAGATATTAATACTAATTTCATGCCGTTGAAAGCATTTTTGGCCATTCCTGTTGTCTTGTTGATTTCTATTTCACTACTGCCAACATCTGTTATTATACGTCCAAGATAGGAGAAACTTGTTACTTGTTCATCATCTCATCTCATCTCATCATGTTCCTCTTGTACCTTGCGGTGTCGAAGTGAAGTATAAACTTCGTGAGAGTGCCCGATTATAGGCTTCATGTATCGATACTCCCATGGACTCTGCTATTCCCTCCATCCAACGTTTACGTGGTCGAAATCTTCCTCTGTTTCCATCTGGTCTGTACATCATTGCTTGTTGTGGTATGCTGTTGAATGGTAACCTACTTGTATGGCCAAATCATTTGACTTTCTGCCTTCTAATAAAATCTAGTGCTGCTATAACCCCCACTTTAGTCCTGATTTCTTCATTTCTGATCTTATCTCTTCTTGATCGTTGAGTATTCGTCTCGGGAATCTATTTTCTATTGTTGTGAGTTTTCTTTTCTCTTTTTTCTTTTACTTGTTCTAACGTATCAATTATATTTTATTTATCATTTAACGTTATCTCTCTTGTGTGTTTAAGAAGTACCTTTTATTGTGTTTTCTGTCTGTAGCGAGCTGGCACAGATCAAGACAAGAAACTTCTGTATGAAGTGAGTATGCAAAAAAGTCATTAATGCATTAATTTATTAACTGTATGCCATGCCGACAAGCCTGGGCTATCATGTTTCACCATCTCACACGATTACCAGAGTCTTGGATCAACTCCGTGTTCTTGTCTCGACCAGGCCACGTGGCCAATCCATCCAGATATTTATTTCTCTGTCTACCCCTTGTTCTTTTCCCCTCAATCTTGCCAGTTGTCACCACGTTCTCTCATTTATTTTCCTAAGAATGTGCCCCACAAATGTATAATGGATGATTGCAAAAGAGAAACAGAAATCAACATGAAATATAAAAGTTGGACTATAAATGCGAAAGCAGCTGGTCTATGTAACTTCATCGGCAAAAGATGATAAAATAACTATATCATTGTTTTAAAAGTTAGTTGCATGTTCTTTTGAGAATGTTGCAGTCAACCCCGGTAATTATAGGCTGTTTGTGATTTACTAAGCAAATTTACTTCAATAGTTTACTAATACCTTCTGAACGGCCGACATCTTATACCAGTGAAACCAACTCGAAGCAGTCAGTTTACAAATCAGCTGCGGTTGATTTAAAAAACCCTACTCGGTGTGTCGGGGAATTATGAAACTGTGCAATTCATTATCTCCTACGCCACAAACTCTGACTATATCAGAGTAGATTAATACCGGGTGTTTGTGAAGCTCACAACACTTTTTATGTAGAACAAATTTGAAAAATGAAGTACATGATGTCATCAAAATGTGCTAAAAATGCGTTAAATTATTTACATTAGTCACTGGTATGGTCTAAAGCTGTTTTGGGGAAGTTGGAAAGTTTCAATGACGTATTCATTATAACAGATGTTCGAAATTGTGTGCACTGTGCTCACATATACAAGGGCGAGTCAATAAGTAAGTCACACAGTTCTGTGGGATGGCAGGTAAATGTAGTTGGTGTTTTCTACTGGTGTCATTAGGTGACGGCAACATCGAACTTTATATTCCCGTTCGTCAGGTGGCGCTAGGTATCTCATGCACATGCGCAGCGCATTAACAAAATGGCGATTGTACTTACGGAGTGTACAACCAAAGAGCAACGTTATGCTAACAGTGTTCTGGGATTGTCAAGGAGTGCTTTTAACCAATTTCAAGAAGAAAGGTGACAGTGTGAATTCTGAATAGTACTGTGAAGTTCTATCGATGCTTCATGATGCAATTCGAAGAAAATGCCCAGGTCTGCTGACTAGAGGCGTATTGCTTCTTCATGACAATGCCAGACCACATACGGCTCGATTAACTCAGGAGAAAATTAACCAACTAAGGTGGGAAGTTCTGGAACATCCACCTTACGGCCCCGACTTAGCTCCTAGCGATTTCCATCTTTTTGGGCCACTGAAAGATCACCTTGGCGGGAGACATTTCGCGAATGACGCCGAAGTTGAATGTGAAGTGAAAACGTGGTTTAGAAAACAGAGCACGCAGTTCCATGCAGCCTTTTTTGTGAGGACTGATAAAACAATGGGATAAGTGCATCAATGTTGGTGGAAATTATGTTGAGAAATAAAGGGACAATGTATGTATACAAAGAAACTGGTTTCAAGTTATTATCATATTTAGTTATTTTTCTACAGTCATTTGTGACTTACTTATTGACTTCCCCTCGTACGTTTACTTGCTGTGACATTTTCCTTAAACACTTGCTTTGACTTTTCATTATTCTCTCTTTGATACCTTGACAGTTTTCTTCAGACACAGCAGGCCTACAAGATCGCGGATCATCTTCCATATTTCCCGTAGCAAGAAACTTATTCAACAAATTTCTAACCATAATGTGATGAGGCGTTTCTTTATCGTGGATTCTAGCTACAAATATTAGAACAACCGTCCGTGTGTATCGACCTCCATTTCGAAATACTTGTTCAACCAAAAAAAGAAAAAAAAAACATTTATATATATTTATTCCGTTGATGCTTCGCGATGGATTGTGGAACACATTTTTGATGAAATCTTGCACTTCATTTTTCAAATTTGTTGTGCATACAAAGTGTAGGGAGTCTTTACAAATACTATGTATAATATTTGATAAGTTAAACGTTTCAATCATATTTTATTTATTATTTAAAGATATCTCTCGTATGTGTTTGAGAAGTACCTTTTATTTTGTTTTCTGTTTGTAGCGGACTGGCAGAAATAAAGACAAGAATTTTCTGTATGAAGTGAGTTTGCAAAATAAGTCATTAATGCATTAACTTATTCATTGTATAACATGCCGACAAGCCTGGGCTATCATATTTCACCATCTCACACGAATACCAGAGTCGTGGATCAACGCCGTGTTCTTGTCTCCACCATGCCACGTGGCCAAGCCATCCAGGTATTTATTTCTTTACCTTCCCTTATTCTTTTTACCTCAGTCTTGCCAGTTGTCACCACGTTCTCTCATTTATTTTTCTAATATTGTGCCCAAAAAGATTTGACTGTCTACGTCTAATGTCTCTAATCAGTTTACGATCTTCATTTGTTTCTTGAAGGCCTTGTTCATTGGTTTTTCTGTCTGTCCATGGTATTCTTTGCATTTTCCTCAGAAACCACGTTCTTACAGCCATCAGATATTATTCAGCTTGACTGCTCATTGTCCAAGATTCACACCCATATAAAAGTACAGGTTCTATGTAGCACCTCAACACTCTTTTTCTCGTTTCAATTGACATCTTTTTATTGGCCAGTATGTTTTTCATCTTGCTAAAGGCTACATTCGTCATGGCGATTCTTGTTCTAATCTCTTCAAGAAACCTCCCATCAGATGTTATGACTGTTCCGAGATAGTTGTACCGATTCACTTGTTTAAGAATCCCCCCCCCCTCACCATTTACCCGTATATGTGTTATTTCTTTCTTCTTAAAAAGGACAACAGTCACTGTCTTCTTACAATTTCATTCTAACCCTAATTGTTCACTGTGTACAATAACCATATCTACCAAATGGTGCAGATCCTGTTCATTGACTGCAATCAATACTGTTATCACACGATTATCTAATGTAAAGTGATGCTATTATTCACCTCCCCCTACTTTTGGTGATTTCTCCCATATCTTCTAAATTTCCAAAAATGTGTTCACTGTATAGGGAAAAGATGGCATGCAAAAGTAATAACCTATAACCAGTCTTGACAACAGCAGTTGTGTATTAGTGGGGGGGGGGGGGGGGGGGGTGTCTTGCGCTCACTAGCTTTGAAGTCATGTGTAGTCCATACACACTATTTATAGTAGTGCTGGACTGAATTTTCCTTGTAGATTAGCTTTTCCTATAACCAGTGTCCCTCGCCATCTGGCGAACCCACACCGACTTAAGAGGTACTAGTACCTTACGTCCTCAAGTCAGGGACGAGAGGTCAACATTTTTAGTCTAACTGTCCGGTGTAGGGGTTAAATCCCTTACCTCGGCATCAGCATACCGGATTTTTAAGAACACGCGTTCTTATCCATTCAGCCATGCTGGCCTAATGTATTAGTGGTGATTGTATTGTCATTTTCTGTTAGTTTGTTATCGAAATAAAAAAAAAACTCTCCAAAACAAAATAATGAACATATACATACTACATTGATTTGTTTCCATATGGCCGTTTAGTGTAATAGTGATGATTGTATTGTCATTTTCTGTTTGTTATTGATATAAAAAAAAACTCTCCAAACCAAAATAATGAAGACATATATACTTATAAAGTCTTGGTGCGCATAGCTGTGTTTTACCAGAAGCAAAAACTATTTTAAGAAAATCTAAGGAGAATGACAACAAATAGAACTGAGTGAAACAAAAGACTATACATCGTACATCAACCATCTCAGACGGAAGACGAAGTTAAGAGTCAAGAAACCTCGTCACCTATAATAAATACGTAACTTGAACTCTAGCCACTAGCGGCAAAGACGAAGCAGAGCTTAAAGATGCAAGAGCAGATCTCATTCAATAATTCGCAGTAAGAGAAGCATTCACCCCACAACTTATACGAAATGAGAAGAAGGCACTCAAAATACTAGCATCAAGCAGTATCTCCAAAAGGCGAACGAAGGAAGCAAAAGGCGAACGAAGGAAGCAAAAGGCGAACGAAGGAAGCAAAAATCAGTCACATTCGAAACTTGGTGGGGTGGTGACTATGAAACGAAAGAAGAGGATAACTGATAGAATGGACACACAAAAATTACGTGTTGACTGGAAAATCTGGCTTAAATAACATAAGTGACGACTTTACAGATGGAATAAGTCCTGTTAAGAAAGTTTTCATTCAAATTGATTTATACTGATTAACGAAAGATTTAGAAATGCTTTGATATATGTATAGGCTGGTTATAACCAGTAATTACAGCGCACTATTTATAACACATATTATTTATCTAACAATTTGAAGATCTGCAAGCATCTGTATCATATCGGCATGTCTTACTTTATTGAAACCCTTTGTGTAATCAATGAAGCACATATGTCGATCTGTGTTTACTTCTGTCGAATGCTCCATTCATGTTCTTGGCAAGTACACTGCATATTTGTAGCCTTGCCTGCTAAAAACTCACATTGCTCTTCCCTTATTTGAGTGGTAATTTCTTCCTAACCTTTTGCATGGTGATTATTAACAAAATCTTTGTGACACGTGTCATTATGCTAATTGTTCGATGTTCATCATATTCCAAGGCTCCTGATTTCTTCGGTATAGCAATACAAATATATTTCCACAAATCAGGGGGTATATCTCCGATATCATATATATAGCCGCCCGTCTGTGATAAGAACTTTACCACACAAAGGGGAATTCGGATTCACTCTAGACTAAAGAAGTGCACCAGTTTATCACAGAATGGTCAACAGCGCACTGCCTCGGCCACTGACGCAGTAGATGAGTCGTCAGCAGATCCCAGCCAGGAAAAACCCCCACAGAGCTGAGAGGATCTAAGTTGATCGTCCCGGAGATGCACTTGAGAACCTTTCTGAGTCCATGTGTGAAAATCAAGTTCTAGCCCTCCAGCGAAAGGTAGAATGGGGTAGACTAGAGAACACACTGCCCCACATATTAGATAATGAATTGAAGGATACACCGCTGAATGAGAAAATAGGAAATGTTTGAAGAAGTGCTAGACCTTCACTGCTTGTGTAAATTTTGTGGCAGTGAGAGTCAGGGGGTAATCAGGACGTAGAATAGCAAGCGAGAAAAGCTTATTGAGAAAGTGAGAAGAACGTTGCTCGAAAACTTTACAAGGCCGCAAATGAATGTAAGAATGAGAGCATGCACGAGGTGTGGCACCACATTAAAGCAAAGTACGGGCCGAACAGAACGGTTTTACAGGAACAGCAGACAACGTATAAAGCACGAGAACGTTTTTTTTTTTCTTTTCAGGAGCCATTTCAATTTGCTAGATTTGCAGAGCGCGAGGTTGCACTCGGATAGATAGGGGAGATGATATGGCTAGAAAAACTGACTGTTGGTTTCAACATTAAGCCTCCGTCGTAGAACATAATCTTGGCAGTTGTAAAAATAAAGCTCGATGCAAGTCATCGCAGGGTTCCAACGGTGTCTTGCACACGGTGTACAGTCGATGTCGGAATGTCCTAAAAGGAAGCCATCAGATATTGAGATCGGCTGGGAAACAAACACCAACGCATAAGATCGGAGTGGAAGAAAGCTAATGGAATCTATATTCCCAAAAGAACAGAATTTATTACGCTAATGGCAATAAAGCAGTACTTCTCTTATTTCTCTTTTCGCTTTTCGACCTCGCCATTCACGACCAGGTGGATCGACCTTCAAGTGGGTATAGCAATGGGATGTACGCTTTCGCCTATACTATTCAACACGGTTATACTATTCATGGTTCGGGTGATTCTGGTTGCGGAGTCCGGCTATGCACAAGATCCGAAACTCAGTGTAGAATGTAAGATGTCGCCACTGTCACTTGTTTTCCTGAGAGGAAGTTGGAATCAACAAGCACATCTTCAAACTTATTATCTGTTGGGATTATTGACTGACGTTTGTCTACACTCCTCTCTTCTGTCTTCCCTTCCATATATCTATTTCTTTCACTCTCTCTCCGTTATTCCTTCAACACATACTCCGACAACAGTTCCTTTCAACAATAAACAAAAGATTTATTAATAAAAACTATGTCTGGTGTATGTATGGATAGTGTCTATGTAGTTGGTATGTTCTTCTAGTGTGGATGCAAGATAAGATGTTGATAGATAGTCTCCGTAATCTTCTCCGGCATATTCAACAGGCCAAAACATCAGATATCAAACACAGAATTAGAACGTTCTCACCCGGTATGATCCGTTCAGCTTGAGTCTTGACTTAATCCAATTCTTGAAAACACAAACAATTGTTCACCACAGTAACACCGTACAGTAATGTGATCACGGTAAGTCCTTTCCGTAGACAGAGTTTTCAGTTTTATGTTGTTATAATCCATCAGTGAAAACACCTCACACCTGTCCACAGTTATTTACCCGTTTTCTGAATATATGTACACTGGTCTAGGGTTCTTCCCTGTTTCGTTTAGGTGAGTACTAAATGAAAATGTTTTATCCTATTTTCTATGCTTGAATAAAGTTTCTTCTCTAAGGTTCACCAAAACCTGTTTTTTGACATTCGTTAAGTCATCCACTTTGCATTTGCTATAGTGACATACTTTCACTGCAGAGGGAAGTGCCTGATTAAATTAAAAGGTCTTTCCTGTATTATCAACACTGCTTTCTCTGTACAAGAGATGTACTGGTTGATCTTCTTTGATAGGTCAGGCTGTGTAGTAGAACCTGGGTAATAAACATTAAATCAGGTGATTTAAGTCTGCCTCATATCACTGTCTATGTGATTATCTTTCTCCAGCCGTAATGAAACAGCCTCCGAAAGAATTACTCTGACATAAACAGCAGAATTCACTAAAGTATAAACTATTCACTAAATAGGAAGCAATAGTAAACCCTACGCACAACCACATATTTCCCTATGCTAATATTAGTGTTACCTTATATATCTAGAATTAATGATACTCCAAGCATTGAAATCTATTAGCACACAATCACTTCTATCCCATTTCCCGGGATGATTTCTTTGCTATTTTCAGGAGACATAAATCCAGTTTGCCGTCCCTTTCGGTAGCACACACTAACCCAACAATCCCAGTTGCTACGATTTATATTGGGCCTTCCGTTCTTCGTTAGTGTTTTATGTCCATACATCAACAATCGCCTTTGTCGTTCCCGTAACATCAAAAGTTCAGTGAAATCACGTATACGTCCGGCCGCTCCGTTCTCCGCTGTTGAGCTGGTCCTCTGTCCATCGCTCGTTTGCACTTCAAAGCATTCTCCGTTCATTTTCCCGTCGGCCGATACTAGCGGGAGTCACTGCCCTCGGCGCGTACCTGTATCCTATTTTTATATTCGTAGGTCAATGCTCGTGAATTTTATTCCTCCTCGCAGAATGAAGTACACAATTGTTAACCCTTCTCCTTCCTTGTATTTTAATATGTAAGTTATCAAGGAATCATTAAACTGCAGTTTTTTCTGTGACATAGGCCCCCTCTTAAGAGAGTTGACCGCGTCGACTCTTCATCCCTGTAGTTTTGATTCCTATGATCCTCCAACTTATTCCTCTTCCTCTGGAGTTGGATGTCTAGATAAGAAATCCGCTCCTACATTCTCCTTACCAGGAATGTATTCCACTGTGAAGTCCTGTTGCAACAACAACGTCCATCACATCCACCGTGCGTTGAGCTTCTCTGAAGTAGCTATTAACATCACGTGTTGATGATATGATTGGATCCTCACCTGGATCAACACCTCATCCAGTAGGCGACTTCATAAGCACCCTACCATACTACTCATGACCGAAACTAGTGTTGGCTCATCGCTCCTGTACGTTCAGTCGACCTCCTTTCCACTGGCGTAAGCGATGGTTCACAATACAGACGGATCGTCCCATCCTGATTGTAACACTGCTTCCATGTCCTCTTGGTTTCCCCCGGCTTTGCCTCTGAGGATGTCCCCCCTCGTCCTCGTTGGACCGAGTCGTCTTTCCCAAATCTCCTGGACTTTTGCTTCCAGGACCATCTTGGGCGATATTGTATCTGGTCAGCCAATCTTCGGTTGGAGTCCTGGGTATTTCTCGCCTTACCCGACGTTACCCACCCCTTTTGAACTTGGTTACTATTGCAGGTCTCCCTCTTGTCCTTTCCCTGACGTGCGATTTCCCTCCTCCTGTCGTTGGGTAAATCTGACCTATCACGTACTTTCCCATAGGCCCTCCTATGTTGTACTGGCGATCTCTGGTCTTCGTCTGGACTGGTAACTTTTGTCCCAATGGCTGCCATCACCATAAAGTGCGAAGCTTTTCTCCCGGATCTCTCCTCATATTTCCTAATGAGATGTCTAGGGAGATTTTTCTGCTCTTCCCCGATCCGTATTTTGTAGATGTTTTTGGACACCACCTTTTCCACAGGATAAGGTCCTTTCCATCCTACTTGGAGTATATTGGTCTCTGCTGGACCCCACACTTCCACTTTGTCTTCCACTTTAAAAGCGATTTTACTCTTAGTCCGCTTGTTGGGTGGTGCGTTCTGGCACTCCGAACAAGACTTCAACCACCGGCGTACATCTCCGGTCATTCCTGGCCAGCAATAATGGCCGGAAATTTGCTGCAAGGTCTCTCTGACACCCATATGTCGATTCTCGCCTATGATGTGTCCACTCTGAAGAATGTGAGGACGGTGGGTCTCTGGAACCACCCACTGCTCATGCAGGTTATCTCCCCTCCCAGCTCTCCGATAGAGTAGTTGATTCTTCAGAAAGTACTGTCCCCGTTCTGGTGGCTCAGCACTTCTTTGCAGCTTCCTGTAGCAAGGATGCAACGTAGTATCCTTCCTCTGGGCAGTATGCAATTCTCCTATCCCTGAGTTGTCGCATAGTGTCTCTGCCTCTCTTTCCTTCCCGTGAGATCCACTGACTACTGTTCCCTTGTGGGCTGGCTGTTTGGGCATTCCCAAAAAGACATATTTCGTACCAATGATCATGGGAAATAAGGAGTCAGATAATACAGCAGCTGGAATAATGCCCGTGACGTACCTGGATTTAATCTCCACCTTGGCGATTGGCAGCGTCATGGTAACAGCACTCCTCATTGCCGGCTTTAGCTCTATGGTCTCCCCTGTAAGTTGGTCTGGGCTTACCAAGCTGGCGTCTATCACCGCTTTCCCATCCAAACCTGTATCGTAGAGACAAGCAACCTGCTGGCCATTGACTTCAATCAGTTCAACCACAGGTGGTCTCTCTTGGTCCTGAGTGTCTTTCATCTCCTTGACCGTTTCCTTGCCTTCCTCTTTTAATTCCTCGAGGTTGGTTATGCAATTGGCGTCGTTTGCCTTGCATCTGCAGTCCACAGTATTATGTGTTATCGACTGGCAGTGAGTGTACCCTGTTCCCTTCCTAGGTTTCCCTGTGTCTTTTTTGTTCCTTTCTCCTTCGCCGATCTCAGCCTTGTCTGTGATCACCGTCGTAGGAATCACTTTGCATGCTGCGAAGTAAGAACTTTTAGGTTTCGATCTGCAGTCCTTCGTGTTATGAGATGGCACTTTGCAGAATGAACACCACTTCTCCGACCACTGTCGTTTCGCTGAAGAATTCGAGGTGCTCTGGTTTCCTTCCTTCACCTTCTCTGAACTCTCCTCTGTGTGCTTTATATAAGGTTCCCCTTTTTCTCCTTCCCAGTTTTTAGGTTTCTTTTTCTCTGGTTTCTCCTGACCTTTTGTTGGTGTACTTAGGTCCTCAGTTTCACCATGTACTTCCACGAATCGTTCTGCCAGCTTATTCACAACATCAATCCGTTCCGCCCCTTGTTCTCCTAAGAAGGTTCTGAGAGGTTTCGACATTTGCTTTCGCATCTGGTCTACCACCATCATCTCTTCGAGACTCTCATAATCCCTCTTGAATTCCGCCAAGTCCATCCATTTCTGGAGATAGGATTTCAGCCTTACACTGTAGGCGGCGAATAGTTCTCCCGGCTCTCGTCTAGACGATCTAAACGTCTTCCTATACGTTTGGGCTGTGACTTCATAATGTTTCATCAAAGCGGCTTTCAATTCCTCATACTGATTTTCCTGTCCTGGTGGTAGGCGTGTGTAGACCTCGTAGCCCGAACCACGTAAAGACTGGGATACTTTAAGAGCCCATCTGGTTCTATCCAGTCCCATAGCGATTGCCATAGCCTCGAACCGATCCAAAAACTGGTATATCTTCTCTTTACTTTCATCAAAGACTGCCAAGAGAAACTTCATGGCATGGTAACCCTGTCCACTCATGTTGGTTGCCCCAGGTGAAGATGAACTTCCTTCTGCTGCATCTATTTCACCCTTAGTTTGTGTCTTGAGCTCCAACTCTTTCAAGCGGTATTCATGTTCCATTTCCAGTTTCTTGGTCTCCTGGTCCATTTTCCTGGCCTCTTGTTCCATTTCCAGTCGCTTGGTCTCCTGGTCCATTTTCTTGGCCTCTTGTTCCATTTCCAGTCGCTTGGTCTCCACCTCTATTCTTCTCACTTCCAACTCGGCCTTCCGCTCTTCTCGTTCCGCTTGACGAATCTCTCGCTCTCTTTCCTGGATATAATCAGTTAAGTCTGAACCAGCCAACCCAATTTCCTCTCCGTTGGCCCTAAGTTCTGCTGTAGTTAGTTTGGGGGTGGCCATAGTTAAAGCAGGTAAGTCAGCACGTTGAGTAAAGACACCTCAAGGCAGTAAAGAGTACTCACTATACAATTATGTTCCTACCTAGAACCTATATCATTTATCTATGCCATTTAAATATTATTAATCTACAACCCCACACAGTACATCACAACCACTCTCTCATCCACAAGAGGAGATATAGGATAAAGACTTATGTAGACGTGTGACCGTGTGACTAGGTATGTAATGTGTCTTACCACCTATCCACATTCACTCTGTCTGGAACTTTCTCACTGTAAAGTCACAAGCATTAATGAACTGTTTCTACCATAAATGTAATGGCACCATATATCCAATGGACGTCCTTCCATTAAAAGTCATCAATATATACTTCTTTTCCTTTTATTCCAATCAGTATGTCCCAACATGCAGGTACTCCGCTATGCATATGCCCTGTTATGCCCAGGTCATATGGGTATTTTTCCTACCCCGCTCGCTCCACCAATTATGTCACTTGTTTTCCTGAGAGGAAGTTGGAATCAACAAGCACATCTTCAAACTTATTATCTGTTGGGATTATTGACTGACGTTTGTCTACACTCCTCTCTTCTGTCTTCCCTTCCATATATCTATTTCTTTCACTCTCTCTCCGTTATTCATTCAACACATACTCCGACAACAGTTCCTTTCAACAATAAACAAAAGATTTATTAATAAAAACTATGTCTGGTGTATGTATGGATAGTGTCTATGTAGTTGGTATGTTCTTCTAGTGTGGATGCAAGATAAGATGTTGATAGATAGTCTCCGTAATCTTCTCCGGCATATTCAACAGGCCAAAACATCAGATATCAAACACAGAATTAGAACGTTCTCACCCGGTATGATCCGTTCAGCTTGAGTCTTGACTTAATCCAATTCTTGAAAACACAAACAATTGTTCACCACAGTAACACCGTACAGTAATGTGATCACGGTAAGTCCTTTCCGTAGACAGAGTTTTCAGTTTTATGTTGTTATAATCCATCAGTGAAAACACCTCACACCTGTCCACAGTTATTTACCCGTTTTCTGAATATATGTACACTGGTCTAGGGTTCTTCCCTGTTTCGTTTAGGTGAGTACTAAATGAAAATGTTTTATCCTATTTTCTATGCTTGAATAAAGTTTCTTCTCTAAGGTTCACCAAAACCTGTTTTTTGACATTCGTTAAGTCACCCACTTTGCATTTGCTATAGTGACATACTTTCACTGCACCTGTGAAGTGCCTGATTAAATTAAAAGGTCTTTCCTGTATTATCAACACTGCTTTCTCTGTACAAGAGATGTACTGGTTGATCTTCTTTGATAGGTCAGGCTGTGTAGTAGAACCTGGGTAATAAACATTAAATCAGGTGATTTAAGTCTGCCTCATATCACTGTCTATGTGATTATCTTTCTCCAGCCGTAATGAAACAGCCTCCGAAAGAATTACTCTGACATAAACAGCAGAATTCACTAAAGTATAAACTATTCACTAAATAGGAAGCAATAGTAAACCCTACGCACAACCACATATTTCCCTATGCTAATATTAGTGTTACCTTATATATCTAGAATTAATGATACTCCAAGCATTGAAATCTATTAGCACACAATCACTTCTATCCCATTTCCCGGGATGATTTCTTTGCTATTTTCAGGAGACATAAATCCAGTTTGCCGTCCCTTTCGGTAGCACACACTAACCCAACAATCCCAGTTGCTACGATTTATATTGGGCCTCCCGTTCTTCGTTAGTGTTTTATGTCCATACATCAACAATCGCCTTTGTCGTTCCCGTAACATCAAAAGTTCAGTGAAATCACGTATACGTCCGGCCGCTCCGTTCTCCGCTGTTGAGCTGGTCCTCTGTCCATCGCTCGTTTGCACTTCAAAGCATTCTCCGTTCATTTTCCCGTCGGCCGATACTAGCGGGAGTCACTGCCCTCGGCGCGTACCTGTATCCTATTTTTATATTCGTAGGTCAATGCTCGTGAATTTTATTCCTCCTCGCAGAATGAAGTACACAATTGTTAACCCTTCTCCTTCCTTGTATTTTAATATGTAAGTTATCAAGGAATCATTAAACTGCAGTTTTTTCTGTGACAGCCACTGAAGGCTTTCATGGACGACGGAACAATCCTTAGACTAGAGGAGAACCATGCCTACCTCATGCTCCTCAGAATAGATAAACTGATCTGCTGGTGCTGGATGAGCTTTAAGCCCAAGAGGTAAAGCAGCCTGTTGATCGTGAAGGGCATTGTAGTGGCATACGCGTTCACAATTGTGGACCTGAAAATGTCCACTGTGATATAGAAATCCATCAAAAGTATCGTCCTAGTGTCCACGGACAAGAGCACAGTGCATCACATATTGGTCTATGAGCTGTCGATAACCGCAGACTGAATGGCAGTTCAATATCTGGTCTCTCCAATGCATTCTGACACCGAAACATATATCGCCCTGCTCATTTACAAACACGAGCACGGTTGAGGCGATAGAAACTAAAATCATCATAGCCAGAAGGAGTTGGCTAGGAGTCCAGCTAGGGCTGTGGGACGCAGCGCTGTACTGAAAGAAGACAAAACTCATGTTCCCGTTCAAGTCGGTCGTAGAGAAATGCTACATTGGACAAGCCACGCATGCGATAATGCGCCGCACATCAGGACTGGCCACATATAGTTCCCAAAACCCCTTTCCCAACGTCGATAGACAACGACAAACCGCAGAGATATTCCTCATTGGGTGAGATGCAGCCCCTATCTGGGTCACTCTACATTTACCTTCCCCAATACATGTTTTATCTGTTGTCACCAAAGCATATATATATTGACTTCCTTCAGACCAGTCCTCTCACTCTGATGCCGCTCCCAGTTACACAATAATATGTTAGTCAGATATTAGTCAGATATGGCTGAGCTACCATATGACAGCAGACCATATTGCTTCCTTTCTGTTAGCGCCGCATGTTGGGAGGCGCTTACGAAACCCGACATCCCACATTGTGCCAACGGCTTCGGGTGGAGGAGTCTTATCCAGGAACGAGGAAATGCAACCTAAAGATTAAATGTCGTAGGGCAGACCAGGCCCTACGCCTTTATAGGCAACGGGACTAGGATCGAAGTTCCGACAAGCGAACAGCTAATGCATTGTTTTGCTGATCCGGCAGCTTCTGTAGCTTCTGTGTGTGTGTGTTTGTGTATGTGTGTTTGTGTGTGTGTGTGTATTTTGCTTGATTTATTTGTTGATTGATTGATTTGTGGATTGGTGAACTGGTTGATTGATTGATTGGTTGATTGATTGATTGATTGATTGATTGATTGATTCTGATTTGGTTGATTGATTCGGTTGATTCAAAGATTTACATTACCATTTGTCACATGTATTATAGAAACTGCAGAAAGAAAAATGCACATTACTTATATTGTAACCATTACAAAAACATATTTTTATACTTTCCTCAATTTGTACTTATTATTAACAATATGTGATATCTCTGATTATTTTCTTTTTATTAGTCATGACAAACATATGACAAATGTGGGTTGCTATGTATACTTACAAACAGAAAGAGTGTTTACATGTTAATGCAGCTTGCCAATCTGTTGCTTTTTAACTTTTTGCTTTAATATTAAAAAATCATTAACAGATTGTTGCAAACGAGCTGAATGGTATCGATGTTGATAAGTGGGACTACATTGCACGTGACTGTCACCAACTGGGCATTCGAAGCACCTTTGATCATTCTCGGTTCATGAAGTTTGCTAGAGTAAAATTTGTGGAAAAGGATGGCGAAAAGCACATCTGTGTCAGAGATAAGGTAAACATGAACAATTTTATACAATGAGGAAAATAATCAAAGTAAGAAATAAGAACTATGTATTCTTAACAGATTCAATTATTTAACGACTTTTGGGAACATTAATTTCCATTATCAAGTAATACATGTATATTCAATATAATAATCATCTGATCAGTCAACATAGAATAAAGAAACATAGAAATTATACGTTTTATGAAAGAGAAAATACATAATAATAGGAGTGGATCAATGTAAATGTGTGTCTCTAATGTTTAGTACCTTGCAACAAAACCATGCTTCGTAATGGACATGTGTGTGGATTGATCACGCTTTTACACATGTTTCAGGAACTGATCAACGTGTATGACTTATTCACATCTCGTTACCTTCTACACAAGAATTCATACCAGCATAAAGTTATTTCTGCCTTGGAAATTATGTGAGTAGTTGTGGTATGTTGAATTGAAATAGTTTAGTTTAGTTTAGTCGTTGGATCAGCATCACGGCACACGGTTTAACCCATAAGTGCTCCGTTTTCCTCCTAACTCAAACCTGAGTCTGGAGAAACTCAGCTCAATGCACGAACTCCGTTGCATCGGCGAGGATCCTGAAATACTTTGGGTAGATTTTTAACTCGAAATTTTGCCCGGGCAGCGCCGTTAAGCTACTCTTTTTCGATTTCCAACTGCCAAGGGATTTTTTACGTGCGCATCAATACACACGGACGTCCGATCTCACTACCCAGAGACCAGGGGAAATTTTATTACTGGAAGTCCACGTGAATTGAAATAGAGAATAGAAATTCCCAAATCTCACTAGCCAACTACTAAAGAAAACCAGAAATAGCTCGTAAGACCCCCTAGTGCTGAAACAGATAGATAAGGTAAGATTCCACTAGGTATAAAGTCAGGTTCTCTTTTAGAAGGCCATGAAAGTCACCGCAGTCAGAGAGGATACAGCTCACTCTGGATTAAACTGAAAGCGTATAGTCTCCCTGCCACACTTTGCTCTCCCAATATGTTGTAAATGCTATAGTATTATACACTATTACACACAACAACAACGTTACACCCAAGTCGACAAGAAATTGAACAACTCAGTGTAATAAGATCATAATATTATAATGAATAAAACCCAGATGGTATGTGTTCTAGTGGCATCTAAAATATAACACAACCAATATTCACAGAAAAGATATAATTCGTTAAAACTATCTATCACATGAAACTAACTAATGTGTTATGGTTCGGTCACTCTAAATCAATATGCGCTGCACTTGCACAACAAAAATACGTTGATCTTCTTCTCTTCTGTGAATAAAGATATCAGTCGTTTTTTATTACCTCTAACTAGTTTGAATCTAGAAAACCTTTGAAAACGTAGTTTACTGTACAAACATAATGACAGTTAATTGTCACTGATGTTATCTTAAGTATACTCAGCTAATGTTCACAGGGCTGTGATGACTATGAGCTGGAGTGGTCATTTTGTTTATAAGGTCCTTCACTCTTCCGGTAGCAGGAAGGCACATTCCCTCATCATTCACTGATGACTTCGACCCTCCGGATACTGATGTTCTTAGATCAGGCACACATCACGTAGTCATTTAGACCACCACCCTCTGTCGAAAACATGGTCAAAGACCACATATCTAAACTCACAAGAAAATTAGAAGGGGAGGTATTACTATGTAAGTGCAGGTCCGCCAGACCTTCCTATGTTGGGTACTATCACCCCACTGCTTGGATGTGACTATTACTCCCACACACATATTCGATATAGGAGTCGAACTCTCGTGTCTGCAAGACATGACTCA